>JANRGW010011774.1:16865-37688 GCA_024733675.1 Psilopsiagon aymara
GGGGAGGATTTAACTCTTCTTAGATGTCATACTTTAATAAGGATGGAAAATGTGAATTTTCTGTGCATTCCAGGAACAATTCCTCGGGGTGGTGACCTTTAGCACCGATCCTCTTAAGAGAGTAAAGCAGTCGAGTGTTTATCTGGGTGACTGAAAGCTTTCCCTGGTGGAGGTTTATGGAAGTGTTAAAGGGGGCGGATAACACGGGCTTTGGAGGCGCTTGTCCAATGATCTGGAGGGGCTTGGAGAGCAGATCTCAGCTGGCAGACATTTAAATGGGAGACAGCTCGGCGCTGCTGCAATTTGTAGGCAGGATCCGAGACTCTCTCTCTCTATGGACTCCAGGGCAGCTTCGGGTTCCTACGCCACCCGCTCCGCCTAGTGACCCGCCGGACAGAGCCCCACAGAGCCCCGAGCCCCACTGAGGAGCAGCAGCTGCCGCCGAGCCAGGCCCCGCCGCGGAGCCCCCGCCGCTGCGCAGGTGAGCTGGGAAGCGCTGCGCTGCTCGCACAGCGGGGGAACAATCGGGGCCGCAAACGAAGCTGGCAGCTGAGGAGTTCGGCCGGTCTCTGTGGGAGGCAGAGTTCTAATCTATCCTGCCTTCGGGGAGGGGTCGTTCGTCGGTGCCTAGCTAAACTCCGGGTCCCTAGGCTTTACAGAGGGTGACACCCGTCTCTCCCGTCCGCGGGTGCAAGGCGGACACCGACATTTCCGCTGCAGTGCTGGGGATTAGGGCGCCGTTACATCCCTGTCCCCTGACAAGCACAGGGATTGCAAAAGCCCCTGTTAGCTCTGCCTCTCATCTCCGCCTACAGCATCACTCCCGACAAATTGGATTCGGAGCCCACCCGATACACGGCAAAATTCCGGGCGGCCTCTTCGCGGAGCGGGGCGGGGACAGATCCCCATGTGCCGGCACCGGCGCCTCCCTCCCCGTCCTGCTGGTCTGCCTCTACGATACCTCTCAGCCCCCGGCTCTGCCCCGGCCGACTTTGCAAACCTCTGGTCCTCCCTGAGAGCGTGCCCTGGGCCTACAGGAGATCCCCGCTGGGGCTGTGCCGCCCCGGGGGACTCCATGTGCTCCGGTAGGGTCTGGCGACTGGTCGCGAAGGGTCTGCAACCGAAGAAGGGTCTGCACCGGCGGCGAGCGAGCACTGCTCGTCTTGGGGCGCCGCCGGGCAGGACGGACCTCGCCCCCGCCGTTGCTCTCGGCACCTATCTGCCTTGCTCTCCGCTACCTCCCCGCCCTGCCCTTCCACCTGACTCAGAGCCAGAGGCGTTTTGCCGCGCCGACAGCCCAGGGTATCCGTCGGCCACCGCTCCCCTTCCCCGTGCTGACAGGACCCAGGCTCACCTCGGCCTAGCCAGAGTGGACGGAGCCCTCCCCGCAGTGCGCCGGCCTGGTGCGGCCCCGCTCCTCTCGGCCCGCGGGCTGACCTGGCGCTGGGCTTTTCCTTTCGGGAGGACTCTTGCTCACTCTCCCCGTCCGTTTTAATGACATACTCCGATGGCTCGGGGGTCACCGCCACGGAGCTCGTCCTCCGCTGAGTAAGCCCAGACGGCGGCCGCCTCCCGGGTGGAGACCCGGGTGGTGCCTCCAGCCCCCGCTAGGAGCGACCGCGGGGAGCCCGGCCGAGCCGCTCCCGCCTGAGATGAGGATGCCAAACCGAGCCGAAGGCTTCTCCTCTCAGACGGCGTATCCACCCTGCGTTCAGCCACAGCCCCGTCTTACCTCCGTGGGTTGGGCGGTGTGGGGGCACCGTCCAGTCGCGGGCGGGGCCATCCTGTCCGGTGCAGGGCCGAGGCTGCAAGCCGCTGTCCTGAGCCGTGCTGGCCGTCTGCAGCGGCTTCGCTCCTGGTGTCCCTCTCGTGGCTTCTCTCAGTGAAAGTCTCGCGAGTGAAGCCCGTTTCGCTCATCGGAACTGAGACCCAGTGCTGGAGAGACCCCTTTTTTCACAGACACCACCGTACGTTGTGCTCGCCCTGCCAGCTGGAAGGGGTTTAGTCACCCCTTTGGTGAGATGCACGGAGCTGGTAGGATACAGCGTCAGGGCCCCCCCGCCGCAGCCGCTCTGAGCCGAGCCCGGGGAGAGGGAGAGCAGCCGCTCACCTCCTGCCCGTCCTCACCGTGCGGGAACCCCGGGGTGACCGGCCAGCGGGCGTGGAGACTTGCGTGTCGGATTTAAAGGGCGACAGTGCCCGTAGTTTTCTGCTTCTCTTTCGGATTCGGGCCCAGTCTGTGCTAAAGCATTCAGTTTTGCTTTCTGCGATGTCGGAAACGTGTAGCTTCTCCTGAAGACTTTTTCCTTTCAGCACGTGTGGCTGTGCTCAGGAGAACAGTCCTGGTGGGCCCCAGGGCTCCGCGAGCAAATCCATCTGGAGGGAGCTTCGCTCTGCTGAGCTGAGCTGTCAGGCTTCACGGGTATCCGCAGGAGAGCCTATTTCGTGTTTGCTACCAGCCGTGCCACCATGAGGCTCGCCTTCCATGTGGTCCCTAGAATGTCCTACAGAGCACTGCCTCTGGAAAGGGGAGTTTCAAAGTTCTTTTTTTTTTTTTTTTTTTTCCCTCCTTTTTTTTTTTATTTTTTTTGTATTACTGCCTCCACGTTTCTCAAAAAAAAGGCATCTCCGCAACTTGCAAGAAGAAATAAGCTGAAATGTCAGTGTATCCAGATTCTACCAGAGATGTTAGTTCTGCTGTCTTGATCTCAGGGAAAAGGAAAAAAAGGTTCTTCTGGGAGCTGCCATTGCCATGCCTTTTTGTATATTTAAAAATACAGATCCTTGAAAACTATGAAAACATTACAAAAGACTATTTCTGTAATTCATATATAATAAGCCAGGCATAAAATTGTTCCGATCCTTTGGGACATAAACCACTTCAATTTTCTCAGTAGCCAAAGGGTTGTGTTTTGCCTCTTTCTTTGGCTGATATTTGAAGCCAACCAAACATGCGTATTTTTTTTAGGTCTTTGTCAGATTATTCTTCATGTTTTCTGCGAAGTGCATGAGCCCATGGCTCATCATTATATTTTCCTAGTAAATATGGTTCACAGATGAAATTACAGGCCTGCTGACGTCTGTGAGAATTTTGCTGTATATTTCAACAGAACAAGGATTCCATCCAGTTCTTTTGAACAAGTTACTGTGTGCTAAAACATTTACTACTAACTTTCTGACTCTGCCTGGGAACTCATAGGGAAATTTTGCATATGACCTGATGCATGTCGATCCTTAATTTATAGCAGAAAATGTATAAATGAAGAAAATACAGCTTGATTGTGTGAAATAATAAACCTGAAAGCATTTACACTTCTCTAGAAACAGTTCCTAGTATTAATCTACCAGATTTCTAATCTGTTTTAGATGATGAGATCCCAGGCTCTAGATAAACCACATATGAGGTGATATGAATGTTAGGGCCCAATTCTGCTCCTGTTTGAAGTCAGCAATAAAACTTCTTTTGGCTTGAGGACTAAGAACTTACAGATGAACAGTAGAACTCATCTTAGCAGTGAAATATGGAAAAAATAGATTTTTGAAGTATTTTGTTACTTTAAAAAAATAAATATTAATTCTATCAAATCTTTCTGAACAAAGTAAGTGGGAATTGATCATTTTGGTTATAGTCATCTGTTTGTTCAAAGGCTTCTCAAATGGATCCTCAAAAGGATTTATGGCTATGCCAGTGTAACAGCCAGTATCAGGTACTGAAAATTTTTCAGAAATCTGGAATATAAGCTTTTACAGCCTGATTCTTCACAGCTCCTTCCCAAGCTCCAGAGTTATTACTTCGGCAGAGTTCTGTCTGTAACAAGGAAAAAAAACCATTATGCTCGGGAGAGATTTCTTTTTGGCAGAAACTCTGGGTATGTTAACAGTGACTTAGCTACCTGTACTGTTCTGCATTCTATGTTGGTTTTTTTTTTAGTAATAAAAACCTGTTAAGGAAACATTCATGAACACTGATTCATAAATGGATGGACCACTCTAGTTCCTAATGTAAGCAAACAGAAGTGTCATCTCTTGCAAGCAAATGATTTGCCTTGGGATCAGAGGTGGTGTAGAGTGCTACTTTCCTTGCTGAGGCATACCCCTCATTCTCCTTTGTATTTTGCATTTTTTAAAAATAGTCCTTTTTTTTTTTTTTTTTTTTTTGTTTAATAAATATTTAATAAGTTTCTATAAAAAGAAGGTCCTTCTTGAGCTGCTGTGGGGGTCATGAAGTTCACATAACTTTTTTGATGGGTCTATGTTTAAACTGTATTTATCCCTAAATGATTGGATTATTTGTACTTTAAGATGTGTGCTTTGGAAGGGACCATAGTGATTTTTTTTTTTTGAGTTGCTAATTTCCATTTGAATCACAGTCTTTTTAATGAGCATGTGATATAGCTTCCACATTCAAGGCTGGAAACCAACTCAGTGAAAAATTGCTTCCTGAAATTTAGGATTGTACTGAAACACATGCTTGCATTTCCTTAGGGTTAAGCACATGCTTATTAATCATGCATGAATCTGCGATACAGATATTACAACAGTAAACATTATCATCAAATTTCCTCTAAATTCCCATCTTAAAGTACACCTTGTTTTCCCATGATTAGACCTTACTGTGTCATTAATGGCAGGAGGGAGAGAGAGGAAGATGAAACAATGTGGAGGTCATCAGTTTTAGAAAAAAAGTAGTCCAGGAATATGTTTGTTAGTGGAACTTTAACTCAGTTATGGGACACTAAGCAAACACCTGAAGCTTGCTGGCACTGCTTACAAACCAGCAATCTATTTTCAATTGCATGCAATAACTTTTCTTTTTTTTTTTCTTTTTTTTTTTTTAGGAGAAAATTAAATTTCAAAAGAAGCATGTTTAAATAACATTCAGGTTGCAGTAGAAATAGGGAAAGAAAGCAAATGTGAAGTCCAAGCTGACACTTGAAATTATGCTGCACTAGTCTTCTATTAGAATTCCCAACTTTTTTTTTGTTGTTCTATTTCAGAGCCTGAAGTTTATTAGAATTGCATGTTTCATTTAGATATTAAAAGCAGCCCTTCCAAGTTGTCCTTTGGAGTCGGCAACAGTGTCGCTCTTGCACCCCTCGCTTGAAGCCTGAAGTTTCTGACAAACACAGGACATACTGGTGCAGAAACATAAATGACTAAACCAAAAGCATATATTTATCATACTTATTATAAAATCTAGATGCTTTAACAATCTGTAGACAAGCACTTGAAATATTAAATCCACAAGCAAATCCCTGAATACATTGAAAACTCCCTATGATACACTTCCACTCCAGTAATTCCTTTCCCAGTCCATTTTGTAAGAAATGCTTTTTGAACAGCATAATCTAACATTTAATTTCTCCTTGTGACTCGAAAGACTAGTAATGGATAAATTAACAGATAACTTTTATAGCAAATAGTACTTACCCTGAGCCCCCGCTGAGTCTCTAGGTGGCCCTTACAGCATCGGCATTTGGCTGCTTTCCTGCCTAGTTGTGTGGTCTTGGAAAGAGCGGGTAAAGCCATCCAGCATGGTGCCCTTGATTTCCCATGTTTCTTGGACAGTAGCATAAGCAGGACTCTTCAGTTCAAACACTAATTTTCCCCTTACTGATAAAATAAGCCAAATAAGAGATACAACTGCAGTACTTCAAGCAAGTAGAAGACATCCCAAAATACCCAAGTTGTTTGGGGTTTGTTTGTTTGTTTTTATGTATGTATATTTTTCACAATTCTTCCCTTTTTAATGCATGTGCCTCTTGGCAGGTCTCCTTTTTTACAATTTTTTTTGCAAGCAGTCACTCTTTCTGGTGACTTCTTCCAAGCTCCCACTGGGAGTGTCCCCTGTGAGTATGTTTGCCTGATCTATTAGTCTTGCTCACCACAACCCTGGCTTTCTAGAGCAACATGGAAACCATGGCACTTCTGGAAGGGGGAGAATTGTGGCAGGCGATGAGTTTTCTAGCTGGTTGATGTCTACCTGAGCAGCCAAAAGAACTCAGAGCTCTGAGAAGCAGCAGAAATGGTGGAATAAGAGAGAAAAGAAAGGCTGTTCCTATGCTATTAATTAGGTTTGGAGCAGGGGTGCAGTTTTAGGAACCTCATAGTCTCCACTTACTGCATTTCTCAAAGTGGGTTTTTTTGAGTGCACAAACTACATGATGTTTAGTGTCATATATGGAATTCTGTTCTCATATGTTCCTTTCAATATCTTGCTGTATATAATGAATAAAATTCAGAGATCCGAAAAATTCTTAACACTGTAACTACATCTGTATAATTTCTGTCAAAGATTCAGAGTAATGTGAGAGAATTTGTGTAATTTGAAATTACAGATGCATTTCTTTTAACGTACACCTACATATTCTTTAATGTTAGTTGCATGTCTTGTTGCATATCTTTTACCTTAAGCAGCATTCCACTCAGACATATTGGACCATTTCACACGTGCAGCATGACTGAACTTGGGATGCTGTAATTCAGGCAACAGGTGGATATAGCATGCACATTATCTGTTTGGATGTATATTGTGCAGGAAGCTGTACAAAACTTCTGAAACTGACTTCGGAACACATAGCTAGACTAGATCTCCTGAGTCAAAGAGTTTAGTTCTCTGGTATTGTAGATAGCTGTGTCATACAAATCCTTGTGTAGCATAAAATCTGTTCTTCCTCCAGTGTTAAGTTAGGGGTAACCTTCCTAATGTCAATGAGGTGTAAGAAGAGAATGAGAACTCTTAACTAGGGTAGTATACATGGAGAAAAGAGATGCAAAAAGTCACATGCTACACAAAATAAAATTCTCTTTAGACTTACTTTAGCCTCCGACTTTCAATCACTATATATGAAAGCTTTTGTCACTAGGTAATTTGGAAATAGCTTTCCAGCTGGTAAAAGCTAATGCTTATCTTTTGAAAATGTGTGTATGCATACCCCCACATTTATTTTATGGAACTGAAAATGTACTGCATACCTGGCTTCTGTTGATATCTGAAATCCACAACTGTGCTTTATTCCCTCAACTTCCTCCATATAGGATGGTCCGCACACTGTACGCCATCGGTGCTGTGTTTCTTCTGATGGGATTTCTGCTACCAACAGCAGAAGGAAGAAAGAGGAATCGTGGATCTCAAGGTGCTATCCCTCCTCCTGACAAAGATCAGCCCAATGATTCAGAGCAAATGCAGACACAGCAGCAGTCGGGTTCTAGGCATCGAGAACGAGGAAAAGGCACTTCCATGCCTGCAGAAGAGGTACTAGAATCTAGTCAGGAGGCACTGCATATCACTGAGCGCAAATACCTAAAACGGGATTGGTGTAAAACTCAACCCCTCAAACAAACTATCCATGAAGAAGGCTGCAACAGTCGTACCATTATCAACAGGTTCTGCTACGGCCAGTGCAATTCCTTCTACATCCCTAGGCATGTCCGTAAAGAAGAAGGCTCCTTCCAATCTTGTTCCTTCTGCAAGCCCAAGAAATTCACAACCATGACTGTTACACTCAATTGCCCTGAGCTTCAGCCCCCAAGAAAGAAGAAAAGAATCACCCGAGTTAAGGAATGCCGGTGTATATCTATTGACTTGGACTGAACTGAGACAGATGTAGTGATTGCACTCTGACTGTACGCAATCATTGCCAGTGTGAGAGTGAGTGGCATGAACTAGCATGCCTTCAGGACTGGGCAAAACTGAAAGCAACCTAGCAAATTACTTAAAACAAATCAAAACACACACACACAAAGAAAAAACATCAATGTAAAGAAAGGGCATGCACATGTGTGTTTGTGTGTGAGAAAACGGATGTGTGCAAGCAAATATATGAATGTTCACTACAACAAAAAGAAATTAACAGAGGTAGGAAATATTAAAAAAATCTATTTACCTGCAGTCATGAATTAGGTTTCCTAGTGTATATTCACATTTTTGCCGCTTGCTGGGAAAGTGGAGCTGTGGCTTTTGCTAATGTTCACCTGCTGTGCTTTTTGCTTTTACTGTATTAAGAGAAACATCAAAGTGAGAGGACAATATATTTAAAAGCATAAATCTGTTCTTACATACAAACTAGGCAAGAAGCAGTTTAAAGTGTAACAAAACCATCACTGAAAATAGCAGCTGTATCAAGAGTTTGTAACATGCTTCTTCAAAAAAAGAGCTGTAATCCAAAAGCCATGTCTGGAGAACAATGGGGGATGTGGGAGTGTTGAAAAGTCACTATAGGAGGATGGAAAACAGAGCTGCAGCAAGTTAGAAAGCAAAAGGCCAAAGTAAGTAGATGGGGAGAGTACAAAAGAGAGTAGAAAAAGGAAAGATACATAAATAGGAATACACAGAGGAAGAGAGAGTCTTCTGTTTATGTTTTTGCTTTAATTTATATACCTAGTCATATATTACATAAATTAAAGAGAAACTATATACTAGGCTATAAATATACTTCTGCATTCTAATGGCTCTCTAAATCAATCAAAACCCATTCTTGTGCCACTAGATCCATTTGATGTCTTGTATTTCTGATATCAGTTATTCTTCATATCTACATATATATATGCAGTATCTTTTAGTCATGGGTAGCTACACATGCATAAGAGTATGCATACTCCGTTGTGTGTAACTGAACTCTCTCCTCTTTTTTCACACACATACATAAAAACCATACATAAACCACAGCACGAAAATCTTCCTAATTAAGATCAAGTACAAATGGCAGTAATTTAGTACATAAAGAGCAAAGCAAAAATTAAAACAAGCATCATGTGACTGCAAATGCAATAACCACACAAGAGGCAAAAGACACGACATTCATGACTAGTAAACATTGCATTGTTATTGTTATTTTAGCTTTGCCACAGGCATGCAGTTTGTTGGAAAGGAGATGCAGAACTTTGCCAGCGATAATCCTCTTTTATATCTTTTACCACAGACTTGCATTTAAACTGAATTTGGACAAAGTGAAGAGAATTTCCTGAAAATTAAGGGCTAACTGCCCCTCTCATTTGGGGGGAAAAAAATGTAAAAGGCAACACAATACTTTCAAAAGCTTGATGAATCTCACCTGTGAGATTGTCCTGTCTTCTCTTTCCTTCAGGATTAGAAGCTTAAACTTGATGAGGGCTGTAGGTCTTGGCAAGAGCACAGAAGGCCCTGCAAAAGAAGCTCATTTTAGTGAACCCAAGAGGCATGTTGCCTCTGATTTCCTGGTCACTTTATGAGAAGCTTGGGGGGTGTCTCACTAGCCACATCTCTTAACAGATGGTATGAGTCCAGGCTGTTCATGCTGTTATGAGTCCAGGCTGTTCATGCTGTCCTGCATGCTGGCTTTGCAAGGGCACTCTCTTCTCCAGCTATGTGCTGAAGAGGTCACAGGGTGCTGCACACCCTCCTGTCCATGTCAGTACCTGTGCCTGTGCCTGCAGAGCCCTGACAGCAGGTCCTGTCTGACAGGGTACAGAAGGAAAGGCATGTTCCTATGCCAGAGTCAGTACCAGGCCTGAAAGCAATCCTGACATCGTCATGGATGAGAATGAAATGGGAATTAGATCCACATTATTTGTATGATGAGACTTGAATAGTCCAGGACTCAGTTTCCCCAGTCAGCAGCAATATTCTCTAGTATTCACTGTCAGGGTAACTGTCCTCTCACACCAGACGCCTCTCTCAATCACAAGGTGATTATGTTGACACCATTTCTGTCCACTGAACACGTAAGGAAGAAAATCCTGCTCTTACTAACAGGCTCAAAGGGAAAAATATACAGTGAGTGGCGTGTCACAGATGACTCCTGAGTGCCCTCATTATGTTAGATGCTCCAGCTGTTACACAGTGCATCACACAGTTATTGGCAATATCCTGCATCTCTGCAATTAATATATTTTTATTGTAATATCCACTGCTGTGAGGTCTTCATTTGTAAGATTAAGAGATTGCAACTCATTGACTGATATTATTAAAAAGCATTTCATCTGGTGTATTCTCACTCAGCAAGCTTGACACATTTCTTTAGGGATTTTAAAATCCAGTTTTAAAATCTGGAATTATTGGAGGTAGATTTCCACTGTGTGGAATGTGAATAGTTAAACAGAAAGATATGGCTATTTAATGTTATTATTAATACAAACCTATTTCACTAATAACAGGCAGAGGTTGTTTTCACTTAAATTACCTTTTTGAGTTGGTTTGCAGGGGAAAGGGTCAACGCCAGTCGTTGATGAAAGTTTCATTGCTGAAAGTTTTTTACTAGCTAGGGTTTCTGTTCAAGAAATGGGAACACCTTAAGAATGAATTTTTCCCTTCATGTGAAGTTGACAGCAAAACTCCCATTGTCTTTTAGAGTGACCACTATGGCCCTAAACCCTTAGCCACTAAGCAAAGCTTCAGACATTACTTCCTCCTTTATTTAAGATTAGGCTAACATTCTGAAGGAAAAATGATAGAAGTTTTAGTTTTTATGTTCCAAAACAGCTCATGCATAGAACTGATGGAACTCCCCTTGAGGCAGATACCCTCCCCCCAGTACATAAATTTTATACAAAGAACTTCTATGAATTGCTAGTTATTGCCTGAGAGTAAGAAAGTTCTGCTAACTTACAATTATACAAGATATTTAATATCAACCATTTAAATGTCTGCTTTATTCTAAAAACAATGGACTATATAACCTAAGGCTGCAGTATTTTCATGCTCAGTCTCACAAAGCAAAACTTGGTTTAAAATGAAGTTTTAATTATTTTGTAACTGAATAGAATTGGAGTTTTTTCTTCCCAGCATTTTGTACGTCATTTTAACTACTAGTAACAAATAAATAAAATATTCTCCAGCCCACGTCTATTGTTGCATTTCTTTTTTCTATTTCCTCCTTAAGTTACCAGCTCTGTCTGGATCTGTTGTACTTTACTCTGACTTCTGTGGTTTTCTCTAATTATAAAAGGACTTACATTATGACAATGAGACAGAGACAAGCTATGGCACCATCATTCAACACGGCTACTTCAATAAGGGTTTTAAATGAGATCTGTCACTTCCCCCTCACCCTTCCACAATTTATAGAAGGAAAATCTCAATCTTTACTCACACTTTTCCCCTTGTAAACCATATAGTGACAGTTCAAGATATAAATCAGCCTGGAATTGTTGTAGAGTTAAAGTTGGAGTCAGCGTGCCTGCCTTACACCTTATCTCAGCTTTAGGTCTAGCTAGAGGTTTACACCCACTTTTAGAAGAAAGAGTAAGGAACACCTTTACAATACAGCATGTTATAAGCTGTAAACAGGGACAGGGGTTAAAATAGTTACAAAGAAAGAACAGGAAGGCTTGTCCCTGTTGGTAGCACTTAAGCAAGGTCAGGGTTGAGGAAGGACTGCAGCCACCGAGAGCAGGTTTCTTCAAACTTTCCTCCCCAGCCATGGGAGATAGGCAGCAGTGGTATAAGTTTTACTTTTCCAACCTGCCACTTGTTAGATGCGTGAGTGACTGGTTGGTCACTGCAGATCTCTGTGCAATCTTGCCATCTGCAGTAGTGGGAGCATTGTCTACCTTTGTGAAGAAGGCTGCTCTGACAGGGACCACCGTCTCGCTGAACCAAACTGAGTACGATCTTTGATTTTGCGTAAACCTCTGAGCAGTGATATAAGCCCAGTAATATTCAGACATGTACCTTTTCGTTTAAAGGAATGAGTGACACAGTCATCTATATGGTCATATAAGCAAAGAGCATGTAGGGTTTTCCCATGGGGCACACAGATAATGAGAGGAAAGTGTCAAATGTCCCATTTCCAGCTTTGAAAAGCAGGGTGCTGATAAGATCCAGTCTGTTCTTCCTTCTTGCAACAGTGGAGCTGAGCACTCTGGTAGTACTGGCTGTTTGGAGTCTTTTAAAGTTTGGGATTTTTTTGTTTAGTCTTCCAGCTTTTTTCACACCTCCAAAACTTATGGAAAAGATAATAACATTAAAATAATTGTTTTTAGAAGACAATTGTCCACTTTTTGGTCTGAGATATGGCACAGTTGAACAGAATAAATTTCCTTGAAAAGATATGCATATATATTTATTTGAACATTTAAAACAGAGAGAAAAATCGCCTGGACTTGCCTTTCTAGTACTCTGTAGTACCAATGTCTTAGTATTTGTATGCTAAAAAGTTCAGATATTCATTATAATTTACATTTGGCCTTCATGCCAGCTTTGAATTGAAGATTGTGAAGTCCTCACTGCTTTATAGATAGTTATGCTGAAGATAGTGAGGGAATTCACACACCTTAATCAGCTTTCAGGGGCACAGATAGAAATAAGGCTATTTTGTTTCTCTCCCCAGTGAGGTAGGCTACATTTCTGTTTGGGATTCCTGTGTGTGCTCTGTCATCCATGTGCTGTGCAGTTGATTCACACACACGTTACAGGACTGTGGCATCAATAGCATGTCAGTTTTGCTGAGCATGTGCAAGACATCTGAGCAACACATGCGCACAGTAGGTACAGTGCATCCTGGATGGGTCAGTGGAACAGACAGCATTGTGGCTCCTCTCCAGCTGCCTGTCAGCAGCAGTGCCTGGCTGGGAAGGGGGACAATGCATTTGCAGAAATAATGCAGTAATTTAACCTTGTAATTTACCTTCTCCTGAAAAAAAAAAAAAAAAAAAAGAAGGAGCACCAGAGGACTGCACGCTTGGGAACTGATCTTTCTGTGTGCTATCCAGTGTACAGGAGTAAACTTAGAGTTGTTGAGTTGTTTGTTCTAAAACTTTTCCTAAAGGAGAAGCACCAAGTCACTGGTAGATTGAGATGAGAATGCTGGCTTGCTTAACCCAATGATCTCCTTACACACTCTTTCTTTGCTTTTTAAAAACTATACATCTTACTCACTAGAAGTAACTCAAACCTGCCTTAGAAACTACTTCATCAGTTACTGAAATACAGAAATTAGTACTGTCAGAAGGTCCCAATTCTTTTTCTGAATCATTCTGCTTACTTGTGTGGTTGCACTAACCAAAGTCTTCTGAAAGGGAGATCTGCATAACTTAAGATTTCAGGGAGTGAACAAATTAATGTGTATTTGGATTTAGCCAAAACACTGGAGGTAGATATCACTGGTATGTATTTTTAACAACCATCCAAACTTGGCCTTAAGGTATCAAAAAGATTAACCATGATAAGATTTAGACACCTTGCTCTATTTTTTTATCAGATGAGACTGAAATCGGGAATACACAGCAACTCACAGGTATCAAAAAGAATCCCAGTGCAGATTTTTGATGCTACCTTGTAATGCAGCTTCATAAAAACATCTGAAGCCTGTCTGCACTGCCTGCCCGGGAATGTAGCTGATGACTTTAAGGTGCCCATTGACAATGCATGGCTTCTGGCTGCCCGAATTCCTCCTCTAGTGTTTATGAGTCTGGGAAGAAGAGAACAGAAATTTTGTTACTTGCTCCCTTTCCTATTATTTCCTAAAAATACTAAAAATAAAATCAATAATCTGCCTTTTTCAAATGCACAAGGAGCGAGATGGGAGGATCAAATTATATATTGACATAGAAGAAGAATGTTTGAGATTGCATTAAAAAACCCGAACATCTAGGCTGTGATGAGCAATAACTTCTCCTTGCTGTGATACAGATGTAAATAACATAGTTTGGGGATGAATCAAATGGAAAAGTTACACTGACTCCCAATAAAAGTTCCGTAAGTAAAACTTGAAATCACCATGTTTGCATTTCTTTTTTAAAGAATGCCTTATGGAAACAGCCATATTCCCATTCATATTACAAGGGATCAAAAGAACAAAGGTTAAAATACTATCTCCATCTCTCCCTAGAATAATTGAGAACTATATCTTATCCTTCTGTCCAGTAATATCAATATGGATTCCAGCAGGAAAGCAATTGGAAAGAATTACTGTGTCACAGCTCATCTGGGACAGCAACACTCATATTCATTAATCGTAATTTTATAGTTACTTCATGGCATCACTACAGAGCACTGTAAGTTTGTTTGATTTATTTAATGATGAATTTGCAGACCTTAATTTTCTTTTTCCTTTAAACTTTACTGAATTTCTGTTTTGTAATTAGTTTGTTAAAGCATAAAGGTGCAGTCTTTTGTATTTTTAAGAAGCAACATATTCTCATCTTAGCTTTGTGTTAGTGTATTCTTCTATTCAGAGTATTAAAAGATTGTGTCATATAGATACAACATACATTTATTTCTCTCTCTAAACAAAGGTATCAAAAGCCTAGGAATGCATTAGGTATATTTAGAAGTCTGAAAAAGTACATTTGATAAGTTTATACATAAAGTATCGGCCAGTTTATTCATAGTTTAAAAACAGACTTTGAGTGATTAATATAGAATAAAGTCAACAATGACAATAATTACAGTGGAAAGCATAAAAAATATTTTTCAAGGAAGGGGGCAGGGTTTGTGTACTCAATAACCATTTCTAGACAATTACTCTTAATGGCAAAGATGAAGGCTGGCTGAATCTCTCTCCTTAGGCTCTGAAGGACCTTGGATGTTCCTTAAGAAACAGCTGTTCATGAGGAATGTATACTTCCGTTTTTTTTTTGGTTAATTTGTTTCAACTCCTCATGAATGAAGAGGCTAGAATTTGGGTGTTAAGCTAGATGCAGCAAATACAAAGGAGAAAGAAAATTATGTGTACAATGGAAAGAACTTACTGAATGTATCTAAATCCTATGGTAGGTAATTTGATCTAATTTTTGCAGAAAGGCAAATGCCAGATGTGTGCTCCACTTTGATCTTAATAACACTTTAGGCTGCAGACAATAAGATTGGTTTAAAATTTATTGTCTCTTTGATTTCTCCATTCTAATGCTTTTTAAATTCTTTACACAAGACAGATCTATATATAGGCAACTGGGGTGGCATCAGAAGCGTTGTATACTTAAGACATTCTTGAAAACCTCAGTGTGGAACAGTGTTTGCTGTTTTATGCATCAAAACAAAGCCAGATTTTATACAAGCAACATTCAATTTTCATTTTATTATAATGTCTCTTTTTATTTTTCATATGAAGTTCTGAGTGTCGCATCTGTAGCACAGCTCCTTATATGCTTTTATCTTCCAATAACCTTATTAAAAGTCAAGACAATATATTAAATCAACATTAAGCAGCAGGAGTTGAAAGTTAAGTTAATCCATTCCTTTGCATTAGGAGTGTAATCCATGTAGATTTTTAATTTTGCTGTTAAATTGCTTTTAGGATTCTTTTTGTACAGAATATGCTTTTAAAAGAGACTTGCCACTGAATGGACACTAGTGAAAGCCTCTGAGAATGTATAACATCCAAGAGGCATCCAACTTGTCTTCAGTTTCTATGTTCGTGTTCTAGGAGGCCACTGTCTGTGAATGTGAGTTGAACTCCGCTTACAGCTGATGATTAAGTGGCCCCAGGTTTCCAGCAGAATGTCCTGTATATTCTCTATTACTGAGAAACAATGAAAAGCAAGTGAGACTGAGAGCAAATGGTAGAGCAAGAACAATGATTCAAAAGAAACAAATGGAAAAAAAAAAAACCTGGTATGCACCCTGAATATCTTATCATAATTCTCCGCATAGTTCAGAGCCATCTGTCCCTTAGGTCTAAGCATGATGTCTCTAACCAATAGTTTTCACTCTGCTCAGCCCAGTAGCCTGAAAGTTCAAAAAGTCAGACTTAGTTTTCCTCTAAAAGAAATTCTGAACGTTGCTGATGAAACTGCCATCACTCACTCAGTCCTGGCAGGGATTTTTAAACTGGTGGTGGTGATGGGCTACCAGAAGTCAGCAGCCTCTCTCCTCCTGTATGACCAAGTTAAGTTCTTGCAACAAACTCCTTTGTAAATGAAAGAAAAATTCCTTCAGAACCAAACATTTTAGCTCATTTCCAAGAACAAAACGTTATACAGAGATACTTGATAATAAATACTCTTCCTATCACAGAACAATGACAAGTGAAAAGACTTCCCGTTACCTCACGCCAACAGAACTGCCTTAGGTCCAAATGCATCTTCATGTCTTTTCTTCCTTATCTTTCCTACATCTCCTGAGCTAAAACTTCTTTAAAGTAGTTTGCTATCTTTATTTACCACAATTACATTGAAATTCTGTTTGCGTAATTCCAAGGCATGGTTTGTGAATCCTCTCTTTGACATAATATACCACCTGTACCATTAGACAAGAGGCTATTTGGAAAGACTGGACAACTAAGTCACAAAACATAGGGAGGTTTAAATAACATTTGATTTCAATTAAGAGGAATTCAGAAGCACCGGTTTCCTGAAATTCAGGCATGATGTTATGAGACTCTGAAAATCTTTTTCAGCACTAGCCTTTGTGCATCATAGTTGAAAGGTGTGCAAATACAATCCAATGAAATTTAATGGAAGCCACACAAGGAAAGACTTTAGCTTCAACATTTATCTTTACCAACACACAGAACCACCTTGATCTGTTTTACTGTTGGTGAAAAAAGAAGGTAGTGTCTATTTCACAGGAGAGGATAGGAAGTAAGAGTCAGTGTGATGGATGGTGGAAAGAAACAAAGGCCAAGAGGGAAGAAATATGAGCGTCAGTTACTGATCTCAAAGATGAGATCTAGTCTGCTGTCAGAATGTGTATAAATAGCTTATTAATAACAGGAGCAAAGTATTGGCATTAGTGTGAAAGGAGAAGCATACTCAGTTTTTGTGGGTTTTTTTTTTTTTTGTCAGAAATAAGCCATCTGTGTAGAATACAGTTTATGTTTGTTAGATATGAGTAGACTACTGAAGTACAAATCAAGTACACATCAATTCCTGTGAAAATATTCACTCACCTCAAGGCATTTATTGAGCAGATGACACTGCAGTAACCTGTGCCATCCCTAGCAAATCTGTCACATCCACTTACTGGGGGCATAGCTGCATTGCAGTGTAGCACAGAAATACAGAGGAGTTTTAACCTCACAGATATGATGGTTACCAGCAGTAACTTAGTTGCAAAAGCTTGAAGTTTATTCTTTAATTAGCATCACTCAATGGGTGAGAAAAATCTCATTTTCTGTCCCAGCAAGGGTTATCAGGGAAATTTTCTTTTAATCTTTCATAATTACTACATCACATCATTGCTGAGCACACTAACATTTAGGAATTACACCTATTTTCTCCTTGGTTCTCTTCTCACTTAAATTGCCTGTCCCAACAGCAGCTCAGCTTCCATCTGGGAGTGACCCACTGGGAAAAGGAAGACCAAAATCACATAGGGGTTTATGCTGAGGGTAAACCCTGCAAAGCGAGCTTGGTGCTACTTCCATCTTGTCCTTGATGTCAAGGGAGAAGCACAATATCAGAAATATATCTGCAGGACATCCTTGACACAAGTTCAGCAGCTTGCTGCTGAAATCTCTCACTGTCAGTGCCAGTACAACCAAAATCTCCTGGGAATCAATCTGGTTTATTGCTTCATGCACAGAGTTCTGTTTTGTTTTGGTTTTTTTTTGTGGGTTTTTTTTTTTGTTTGTTTGTTTGGGTTTTGTTTTGGTTTGGTTTTTTTTGTTTGTTTTTGTTTTTTGTTGTTGTTGTGATATTTAGGAAATGCTTCATTCAGTGTTTCAGGTCTTGCTTGATTCAGGCACCCAAGTCTCATCTCCAGTGACCTGCAGTGAAGTTGTTATTTCTTTTCGAAATAATATTCATATTGGACAATATATTTTGGTCCTGGATTTTCATATTTCTGAGAATTAATTCAGTTTGCTGCTGAACAACACACTTCCTGATAGCCATGGAAAGTGGTTCTCCAATCTGTGGATTGTACCTCTAAAAATAAACTAAGCATAGAGTCTATTCAAGTGAAATGTTACAAAGGAGTTACAGACTGTAGCCTTCCCTCAGGGCTCATTGCTGTTACAACAACGTGAAGTATATGTACAGTTTTCATTCAGGTCAAAACAGCCTGGAAGCTGGGGTGGCAGCTCTAATTTTTATAGGTTCAGCCTTAGTCTGTTTTACTTTGCATAAAATCCTAACCTTAGAGCACAATCTTGGACAAGACTTGCTTTAGGCAGATAGCACAAGCTGCAAAAGCTTGTACATAGGGCTGTGTGCGGAAGAACATCCACACTGTAAGGCCTGGAACACTTATTACCCTCTGAGTTGAAATCTGATGTTACTCCCTGAGGCACAGGTCAGCATGTCAGTCATGCACAGACAAGGCCGTCTGCTCTTCTCAGTTGGAGAGGGATGTTATTTTCTTAAGGAACAGGATGTCATTCCTAGAGGTTTGCCCCTTGGTAGGGTCAAGAGTAGTATTTTATGGTTAATGTTCATGATTAATTTTGGCTGTGGCCTTTCCTTTCAGAATCTGTACCATGTCAGTTCAAGTTGGTAAGGGGGAAACTTGGCAAGGTTAAGGCATGAACCATATACTCACTTTTCCTTCAAAAGTAATTACTACAACAACAATGCACATGGGAACCAAGCAGCACATTCCTAAATCAAACCAGAAGATTCACACAGGGAACTAAAACAGTAGGGTCCACGAGGGTGGGTTTTACCTTGGTGTTTTTTTTTGAGTCCAAAGGATACATTTCCAGAAGGATGGCTTGGAAATCAGCTCGACACAATCCCAGGAGCAAAAATGGCAGTTTAGCGTCAGATTTCTTATGCTCACATTACTTAAAAATTCATATTGACTTTGCCCCTTTTCTCTCAAGAAAAGTCTGCTAAAGTAAGGTGAATGATTCTCAGCTGTTCAGTGCTGCTTAGAGGACATGCTAGCATCAGAGTGATGCAAGTTTATATTAAATCTTGCTTTTGGAATATATCCAGATTTTGTCTGGTTTTGAATAGGACCTTTGGATTCACATGCAAATTGTTCTCTTTTAAAAAATCTTACCTCTTTTCTCAGCTTCTGGAAATTCTGATTTCCCTTCACATTTTTTATTAATGTTCTAGTTTCACAATAGCTTGCAGATGGATTCGGTTTAATATTTTAGAAGACACTTAAGACCAGGAGAGATGGGAAACTTCTATCCCTAAGTGTTCTTCTTCTCTCAGAGACTTTCTCTATTGTTTCTTACTCATTTGCTAGGAACTGATTTCTGCAGTGAGAGAATACGACTTTAAAATTCTGAGATCTTTAAAAATCTTTCAACTCTTCAAAATTACTGAACTTCAGACCCTAAGGGTAGCATGTTTTGGGAATGCATATACCTCAAACATCTGAAAGCATTTTGTGATCTATAATTAAAATTCTATTATCCCACACCATGAATGCACAACCTCCTTGGAATACTGGCATCATGCCATTGCATACCTCGAAGATGGGATCCTTAGGACTGCTCTGAATCACACACAAAACTAGCACTGCCAGTCTTTATCAGTTCTTCAAGGGAAATTAAAGGTGCTCAGTGTAAAAAAAAAACAACAACAAAACCAAACCAAACCAAAAATAGGAACAGCTCACTTCTGATTCATAATCAACAGCCCACAATACTGCTATACAGGCTGCAAATGAGGTTAGCAAAGGGCACTTTCAAACATCATGTTGCCATTTTTTGAGGTTAATAAGAGAAGCAAAATATTAAAAATACGGACACCAGAATTTAAAAATACTTCCCTTAACTCAAACAGAGTCCTTTGCAGTTCACTTTAAAGGACCATTTGTGGGTCAAGCTTTTCATAACAAGTTAATTTCAAATTTTAGCACTCATTTGATTACATAATTGCAGAATTCTCAATGGTTGACTGGTACTATCCTGATTAGTTACGAACTGCGTGGTAGGCTTTTCTGCCTCTGTGACTAATAGAGTCTGAAACAAAAAAAATGTAAGTATTAGTACAAATATTTACAAGTATGACCAACAATCTGGCTGAGAAACTTGGAGATCAATTGATGGAGCCATTTCAAATGGCTTAATCATTGCAGTCCTGGAATTTACAGTTTGAATAAATTTCATTATTAGCAATGAACAAATGTTGGAGCTGGATGAATGCACATGGAACCAGAAATGGTTTCTTAAGCAGGGAGGGAGAAAGAGTAAGACAAAAATCTACAAAGAGGAAACAATGCAAAATAAAAGAAAAAAGAAAGAAGTCTTATAACACACTGTGATTGAAAAAATTATTCCTCACTAACCCCTCACATTCTTTTTAAGAAGCTGAAGAGGGTTTTCATGAAGGCCCAGCATGCCTAAACAAGTTTCACTCAGAAAGAATAAGTTGTAAAAGTTAAATCACCACTCATTTCTTTTGAGCCTGTCTTCAGCTGTGGTCTGTGTAGCTTTAGTTTCTCTTGTCAGAGATAGCTAAAACAGAACTGTAAGACCAAACTTGAATATCCTAAATTTTCTTAATTGGGTGGGAATTACCCGTATAAGAAGAGTATTTCTTCTAACAGTAGCTCATGCAGAAGATAGCCTATATGGAAATTAGAAAATTTAGAAGCCCATATACCTGTTAATGCAGAAGATGAGATTTGGCACAATTATGAATGTGTCAAAGATTGTTTGTAAGATGCACAAAACCCAGAGCAAATAGACACAATGAAATGCAACAATTATGTAGAAAGCAAAATGAAGACTTGCAAACCATTTTGAACATTTTTTTCATCCTTCCCAAAAGCACAGTACAGACTGAAAGGCAGCTGTCCTATTGTCATGGGTTCAGCAGTAGCAGTCATTTTTTTCCTTCTTGGTAGCTGGTGCAGAGCTGTGTTTTTGACTTTCGGCCTGGGAACAGCACTGATAACACCAATGTTTTTAGCTATGGCTTAGTGATGTTTGGTCTGGCCAAGGACTTTCGGAGCCTCATGCTCTGCCAGGGAGGAGAGGAAGCCAGGAGGAAGCAGAGACA
>JANRGW010011776.1:0-17210 GCA_024733675.1 Psilopsiagon aymara
GAGTTACATTCTTTTGATTCTCCTCCCTATCCCTCCAGGGGCTGGGGGGGGAGGAAGGGGGTGGGGGAGTTGAGCGAGTGGCTGTGTGGTTCTGGGTTGCTGGTTGGGCTTAAACCATGAGAAGGGGGTACCTTCAAAATCACCAGTGTTTGCTGCTATCGTCTTTAAAACACTGATGAGGACAGAAAGATGAACATTTAAAACTCCCTTGTGGAGCACGGTTTCCATGGGGCATTTTCTTTTAAGCTGATGAATTATGTACGCAGTAAAAAGAGTATATGTAAAGGATAACTGAATTACCCACTGCCATTGCCATTAGAAGTTTTCTAATTTCTTTCTGGAGCCTTCCGACAGTTGGTGTTGTGCAGTCCTTTCAACATGTATGGTGAAACAGGTTTGATTAAGAGGCATAGCTGAAAACTGTATACAGGTATAGATAATGTAGATCAATTAGCGGATGTGGATGGATACTGTGCAAGGTATGAGCTTGAGTCACAAAAGAAGCCTGTCTGGTCTCAGGATGCAGAGGTTAGAGCTGTAGGATACCAAGCACTTGTAAAATGCACAGCTCCAGGGAGCTTCTGAAGTGGTGCAGCTTCTAAACTCCTCCATGAAATCTCTGTATTAAATTCCAGTTTGCTTCTTAACCTGAAGTGTGAATCGTGTGTGAAGGATTAATCATCCCAGGCCACCTTCTCTTTGTACTGCACATACTGAGCAACTACGGTGTAATTTATGTTATATTTCATAGTATTTCCTTTGATATGGCTTAGTGAGAACCGTCTGCAGCCCGTTTCATTCATTGGTCAGGGATCTCTTGTTGGCAAAGCTTGAAAGAAAACTACTTTTCTCTGAATTAATGAAAGTCATTAGAGAAATGTTTGACACTATGACTACAACAAAAAGGTGACGGTGTTACTTGAAGTGAGAGAGCTGAGGAAAGAAATATTTGCTTTTGTATAATGGCCTATAGAAGGGAAATAAACATCAATATGAAACGTTATGTGTGTTTGCCAGTTGGAGAAGAGTGCATTTTGAAATGACCAAGTTTGCAGTACCTGAATACTTGTGAGGGGGATCCAGCAGCCTTTCTTGTACCCTTCTCATTTTACAAAAAGCTAGTTTTACATTTAGGACTGCCCAGTATTTTGGAGTGAGATGAGGAGAAAGTGGAAGGAACAGAGATTTAGTGGCTGTCAGAACACAGGCCAGAAATTGCAGTGTTGACCCGAAGAATCTTGCTTTAAATAACCCAATAACAAGCACAACTCACTTTGACTGGAAAAGAAGTGAACAAAGACTGTATGAATTCTTGTGAGTGATTTGGTTACATTGGAATAAAAGCCTCCAAATTAAACGTAAAGAGCTCAACCTAAAGAATCTCTCCTGAGGAGACTTACTGGTTTTCTCTGACGGTGTTACACTTCCTGGTGGAAGCTTCTACTCTCAGTTTGTGCAACTTTGATATTCCGGGTCATGATGTCAGCTCGACTCTCCCTGCTAGTGTTTGCTGTTTGGCACCTTGGGAAATACATAAATGCAGGTTTTTTTTGATAGTTTTCACGTGCTTGCCTGCAGTTGTGCTGCTGTGTGCACACATGCGCAAGTACACCTCTGAATTTTTCACATGCCATTTTTAATGGCTGCACACTCACCTTCTGTACACATCCCCAGAGAGGCTTTGTTTTCAATATATTTGATCTTCCCAGTGATGAATTACATGTGTGTTTGTGCTAGATTTAACTCTTCAAGGTTGCTTCCTCTGTTAATTCCAAGAGGAGGAAGGAGTTGGGCAGCTTTCTGTTTTGCAGCCTGCAAAAAGCAGAGTACTTACTTCGCTGTACTGCAAATCAGACAGGTAGGAAGTATGCTTTTGTATTTAAAGTGTATGACATGACTTCTGCTACTTAAGTCTTTCATACATTTAGAGCCCTGGTTCAGGAAAACATTGTAAGTATGCATTGCACCCTCTCCATATTCAACTGAGTATGTAAGTGCAAGCTTAGGTATGCGAGTCAGGCTGCTTGCTACAGAACTCAAAACCAGGTGAACTCTGCCAGTGATTTGGCAGCAATGTTGCCCTTTCCTGCTGAACACCTACATGTTTTTGTTTTGATGCTGCACTTGCTGCTTTCTGGTTTTCTGGTTTTGATTATTGTATCAGTGGTCAATACCAGTGTGTGGTAGAAATTCCTGGCATTTGCTGTATGAGCTCAGCACGTATCAGAGCTCTTTGTCAGGCAACACAAAGAGAAGCAGGGGAGGAAGCACTCACTGCAGTTAACAACAGCATGAGAGAGGTGAAAGGAACATGAGATTTCATCCCTGTGAATGGTGGGGATGGTGATCTGCTTTCTGTAGCGCAGGAAAGGCCAAGGGCCCTTGGCTTGAGCTCTGAAGCTGTTCATGCAGAACTGGAGGAGCTTTTAACTTTGGTCAGAAACTGAGGGAACAGAGATCCCACTGGTGAAGCAAAATAAGGAAAATGATTCATTTAAACTTTGCTATGACCATAGTAAGTAATGTATAGAAACAATTGAGAGCATTGAGCATTATCTTGTTTAAAAGCTGCCTTTTTTAGACTCCATCATCAGGTTACTTCTGCTTGACTGAACCTCAGTCCAGGCATCCCCATAAGTTAAGAAGAGGTAGTTAACATTCACAGCAATTGCTGTAGGATTGTCTCAGGTCTGAACAGCAGCTCCTTAAATTAATTCTCAGTTTGTTTGTCCTCTCTTTCCAGGTTTGTGAAAGAAAAAAGGCCGACCATTTCTCCCAACTTCAACTTCCTGGGCCAGCTTTTGGACTTTGAGAAGAAGATCAAGAGCCAGAGTGGTCAGCCTGGTCATATCAGCAAGAGGAAACTTCTGCACCTGGAAAAGAGCAGTGAGCACGTGCTGGTCCCAGAAGGGGGGCAGAGCAGCCTCTCCACCAGCCAGCTCTGCATTACCGCTACCTCTGAGATCGTGGAACAGAAGCCTATGGACTGCAGCAGCCACTTGTCCCCTCTGGAAGACAGCCCGCTGGTCCAGGGCATAAATGGACTGCACGTCTCCCTGGATAAGGTGGAAGACAGCAACCGGCTGAAGCGCTCCTTTTCCTTGGATATCAAATCTGTATCCTACTCAGCAAGTAGCAGCTGTGTGACTGCATCGGTTCAGGGCTTTGCCTCCTCTGAAGACACGCTGGAATACTACAAACACACGACTGCGTTAGAGGGCAGCAGCAAGTTGTGTCAGTTCTCCCCTGTCCAGGAGGTCTCGGAGCAGAGCCCAGAAACCAGCCCTGACAAAGAGGAAGCAAACCCTCCCAAGAAACCCCAGGCGCCCTGGCAGCTGGACAGCCAGAGCAAGCGGCAGCACTTGGGGAGAGCCAGCGGCGGTGCCACCACCCAGCGCTCGCTCCTCTACCCCCTCCACCGGAGCGGCAGCATGGAAGACAACTACCGAACGAACTTCCTGTTTGGTCTCTCCACCAGCCAGCAGCACCTGGCAAAGTCTGCTGCGGGGCTCGGCCTCAAAGGCTGGCACTCGGACATCCTGGCTCCTCAGACATCGGCTACGTCCCTTACCAACAGCTGGTATTTTGCAGCTGAGTCCTCACATTTCTACTCTGCCTCTGCCATCTATGGGAACAGCGCTGCTTACTCTACCTACAGCTGTAGTCAGCTGCCCACGGGCTGTGACCAAGCCTGTGCTGTGCGCAGGAGGGCAAAGCAGGGTGATCGCGGTGACTCCAGGCGGAGCTGGCATGAGGAAAGCTCTTTCGAGAAGCAGTTTAAGCGCAGAAGCTGCCAGATGGAGTTTGGGGAGAGCATCATGTCAGACAACAGATCCAGAGAAGAACTGGGCAAAGTAGGCAGTCAGTCGAGCTTTTCAGGCAGCATGGAGATCATTGAAGTGTCTTGAGGGCAACAGGCTCACCTGACTGTGTCGGAGTTGCTTCCCCCTCCAGGCTGCTCCCCCAGCGTCTGAGTGGTCCCTGTAAATCTGAAAAGAACAAACTCTGTGCAGAAAGCAGGTGGGGAGGGAAGAAATGCGAGTGAATGCTCCAGCGTGAACACAGGGACTAGAGGAGTATGGCAAAGAAATGACAAGTTTGCCCGAGGAGACCAAGTGTACCACTGTGTTTTCCTCCTCCTTCCTGGAGAAGGGCAGAACATTTCAAAGACCTGTCCCTGACAGAGAAAGCAATGACATGCAATGGATTGCACATCCTTTCAGTGGCCTTTAAAAAGGAAGCTGTTGGTATGAAACCCTTTCTCTGGTTCCACTGAAACATGCTCCTCCCCATCAAAGCTAGTTTTGTTCTCACCTCCTCACGCCCCAATGTCTTCACCAGTGCACCTTAGCCCTGACACTGAGCCAGCCTCTGGAGGGAGACCTTTTTCCTGTAAGAAAGGAGGCGAGGAGCGATTCCAAAGGACGTAGGGACTGGTTACAGCACGGCTCGTCTGGACACACGGTTCAGACCATTGTACATACTGGTGTAACTATTGTTCTAATGGATAGGCTTTAGGTGATTTGCTAGAGAGCTGCTTCAGAGAAAAACAAACCCAGTACCTCAAACATTCATAAAACTAGGGCTTTATGGCTGCCAGATGTTGGTGGTCAGTTCGTAAGCAATGTGAACAAGTACTGACTGGCCACATTTGATTTTCTTTCCTCTTTTGTCTCCAAAAGCTGTCTACGCACAAGTGTTTCTGTTGGTTCAGCACAATTCCTAAAATCAGTGATTGAACCATCCTTGCCTATGACTGTTTCCCCCAGTCTTTTGAAACATAAAACAGTATTTGTATTTTTGATATTAAGCTGGCTTCTGGGAGAGGGGCAGCTGCTTTGGCTTCTGAGCTGTAATGGAGTGATTAATGCTTAGGGTTATGCTCAAGAGAAGTAGCCAGTACACCACTGCAACATCCTTTTCTTGCCCACTGACAGTTCCATAGATGGCTCTTGAAGGCTTTTATCCTGGCTGGTGTTTTGAAAGCTGAAATTGAGTTGGGGTGGGCTTTTGTCCTTAGTTGAGCAGTACCATTAAGGAACTGCTCTTCATACATGGTCCCAGTCACGCATGGGTTGGGGGCAAACGCAGGTGGCTGGTTTTTCCCATCCTAACATGGATGGGGACTTGGAGATAGAAGCTTCTCTTCAGTTGTGCTGACTTCATCTCAGAAACATGGCTGCCTGTCCAAGGGAAACAGAAGGGGACTGCCAGCATCCCATCTCTTAGTGTTGAGTGAAGGAGAGGGGATTTGGGAAGAGACAGCTTCAGTGGGATGACTGCTTACCTCCTGCACTAGCAGCTGCAAGGAACTCGGTCCTAGCTCTTGTCCTCCATCCCCTTGCAGGGTCTTGGTTTCCCACCAAGCTGACGTGTGATTTGGCTGCTGCTGGCTGGTACCACGTCCTCACCTCCCAAGGAAGCACATGGTTCATGTGAGATTAGGCACAGCCCTTCTTGTGTTCCTTTGGCCAGCAAATCAGCTGCCTCCCTCCTGCTTACCCTTCATGCAGTGCCAAGGCTCAAGCTGATGTACAGTCAGCAATGGGTGATACCAGAAGCATAGCATAAAGCTTCGTTCCTCTTTCTCCAATGGGAGCTGCACATGAGTTATCTTACCCCTGAGAACATGTGGTTCAGGAGGAACGATATTGTTTTGTCCCATTTCAGTGCAGGCAGCTGAAAATTGTAATTCATGTGTAATACTTACCCCTGGCCAACAGCTTTAGAAAGAAATTCTCAGCAGCAAACTGAAGCCCTAATTCAAGTCAGCAGCTTGGATTATTTTGTTTTTTTACTGTAAGTTTAGCTAGTTTGTGACTCAAATCTCAGGTTTTACTACATTGAAAAGTGCAGAAGATTTTATCATTGTTTTTTGTTGTGGCTAGGATGTGATTTTAATTTCCTACAGCGGACTGTTGAAAATAGCACTGAAAGCTACAGCCTTCATTAACTTGATCCTAAAAAGGGCGAAAGGCACAGAGAGGCAGCACCAAGGAGTAACTGAACCCAGAGGCTGTGTTCATGACGGGTGTACAAGATGCTGTAAGAAGGGGTAGTCCAGGCAAGGTGTAGGTTGACACCGCACTGGAAAGCATGTCAGGTTGTGGTTATTCATTAAACATACTGCCACTTGTCTCTGTTTATGTATCAAGTGAAAGCAATTTCATTACAACCATTTGCAGCATATATACACACTCCAGTGTGTGTATACATACCTATGTAAACAGTTTAGCAGTGCTCCTCTCAGCCAGATATCAGTGAAAGCCTGTGTCTTTGATTTAAATCAGTTAATGGGGGGCTAACACAAATCAATCTCTAGAGGCAGAAATAGAACCTTCCTGTCCTTTGTGCTCCTTCGCACACGTGTGTTCTCCCCTTCTCTCTGTACAGATACGTATGGTTGGGTTTTGTTTGGTTAATAACTTCCTGAGGAACCGAAATCTGGTCTTGTGGCTCCTTGTGATTTCCAATAGGCTACAGTCACCGAATGAATCAAAGCTGTAGGCTCAGTATTGTTAGGGGAGGGGTTCCTGTAGGAGGAAGCCTTAACCCCATGTCCTGCCCAGGGTGGTGCCCTGTCTCCTGTCTGAACTCGTGTCCTGTACCTGAACAATGCTGGAAATGGTTTGTAGAAGTTTGGAAGGCGAAGTGGAGGATGTGAGGGGGAAATGTGTACATGTTCAATATGAATATAATGTTCTTTGGTGTATGGCAGGCTGTTTAAATGGTTCAGAGCAATGTGAGTTTCTCATCTTGTTGTGTCATGAGCATTACCTGTATGTTATGATGAAATAAAATCAGAAATGGTACCTGTTTATACAGAACGGCTGAGGAAGGAGCCTGTATGCCTCTGGCTGTGAAGCGTGCATTACCTGCCTGCAGTACAGCCTGCTCCCTGGCACCCAGGTTGAGCAGGGGCTTGTCCTTACTGAACATACCCTCTGTGGATAGGAGCCTGTTAATGAATGACACAGGTTGGGTGGCTTTGGACCGCTTGTTGCAAGCGGTGGTGATTTTACAGCACAAGAACGGTGTAGGCCTCTTACCTGTTCCTGCTTACGCCACCTCTTCTGCTCACTCAAACAGTACTTCTCTGCATTTTCACCCTACAGTGCCTCATACTGCTGTGAGCGAGCTGTTCCAAATGCAGCTGGGCTAATCTTCCTGAAGCAAGTATTTCAAATTGATTAAGTTACCTAGAGTGAATCCCATGATTTTTTCTTGCCTTCCATACTTCTTACTTGAAGAAAAAAATTAAGTCCTTGTTTACAGACTTGTTTTGACTGATTCTGCCAGTTCTGAAGCATTCAGAGTGACTTCTGGTTGCTGGGGGAGCAGTATGCCCCTTACTGCATGTGCAATACTAGACCTTAAGTGGCATCAGCTTGTTAGTCTACAAAACAGGTTGACATGACAGTCTTCTAAGATTTACTTTCTCAAGCTTCCCTCATCCTATTCCAAAGCCAACTTTGATCCCACCAAGTAGGTCAGATTACCTGGGTTTGTTCCCTCAAGTTCTGTCTTCTAAGGCATGTACTTCAGCTTTCACCACTCCTTCTTTTGCCTGCTTTGCACGACTTGCTCTGCTCTTGTTACCTCCATCCCTCTGCCAGCAGACAGCTCTCTGACGAGACAATCTAACTCCATCTCCACTCAAAACCTGATAGGCAACTGGAATGTGTCTCATAGATGTCATCAACATCTCATTTTCCTTTCACTGACTGGCATTACTGGGAAGAGGTCCCTGAGGTCACTGGGCTCTTGATGTAACCATCACAGTTACATTCCTAGAAGGAAATGGACTGAAAACGGGCAAGCCTCCCATGGCACAGATCAGGCAGCCATACTTTTGAGGGACTGAGAGGTGTGAGAGCAGGACAGCGGTAATTCCATGCACTGCTGTTTGTACTAACCCTATGTTCATCACCCAGCTGCTCGGTATGCTTTGGATGACAGCACAAGTTATAAATTGATTTCTACCAGAACATGGTGGTGGCAAAGGCCAGAGCTGTGGCTGGCGCTTCTCCTGGGGAAGGCACTGGGCTCCTAAGAAGGCTGTTACTGCCACTTTTCAAATCTGAAATTACTGAGATCCAGCCGAACTCACCTACACTGTAACCCTGACTGAACGCCCAGCTACCCTGCACTTGTTAAAAGTTTCTGAGATAAAAGTAGAGCTTTTCTAGCACGTTCAGACATTACAGCATTATAATACAGTTATCACTACTATAGCATACACAGAAGACCACAGGTGGAAATTCAGGTAGAACAACAGTGTTCATAATACATCATCAGAGCTGTTCTCCCTTCCGTGTCACCTTGCTGGGCATCAGGCTGTCCTGTGCAGGCTCATGTAATGAAGAAGTTAAAACCTCACAGTAGCTGCTGAAAGCCAAGCCAAAAGGCCCCTGAGAAGTACCACAGACCAGCTGAAAGAGGCTGAAAGTGCAAACTGACCCGCATTCAGTGATGGGTGAACAATTGGTAGGAGATGAGGAGCTGGCAGGGCAGAGGCCTGCTCAGGGACACCCAGCTCCATGTCCTTCTGCACAAATGCTGGTGTAAAGCATCTGTGAGAACATGGTCTCTTTGTGACAGGAATATAAGGGGGAGGGGGTAAGAAATGAGGAATACTTTGCTGCTCACATTTAGCGTTCCTACTGAATGTTAGGAAAGCTGCTGGGTGCAGGCAAGGTCCCAGTGCCCTAACAACACAGGCAGGGAGTGCCTCACATCGCAAGTGCTTTGCAAAGGAAAGCTGCAATCTTACCCAAGTGTCTGAATCCGTCAGTCCCAGACCCTCTTTACTTCCACGAGGCTACCAGCACAGAAAAGGCAGGCAGTCAGCTGAACTACTGTCCCACTGCTGGTGAGGTACAAGTATCGCTGCACACATCATTTATTTAAACTGGACATCAGTGCCAAGCAGAATTCCCACAGCATCAAAATAAATCCCAACATTTACTTTCATTCTGGGAGACCGGTTTCCCTACAGCCCCAGGGCAGAGGCAGCCCCGCGGCAGCTGGAACCAGACTTGTGTACAGAGCACTAAACCTATGACCTGCCGTGCTAAACAGTGTGTAATGCCCATGGACATCACAGCAAGAAGTGGTGGGCTGCAAATGAACAAGTGAGGCAATTGGAGAAACAACACACTTGGAAAAGAGCAATCCCAAACATTTTAATGCTGGAGCTGGGGAACATGGTGCATGTAGGAAGCTGGAGGCAGAGCAAGTCTGTGAACAGGATAACCACCCATCAACCAAGGACTGCTGAGCCACAACGCTGGAGATCAAAGGACACCCTGCAGCTTGGGAAATGGGAGGCATGTCACCATAGTACCTCAGGAAACCAGTGGCACACAGTCTGAGAGAGGAGCTGGCTCATGCAGTGACTGGGCCTGTGAAAACATGTATTTCTACTCTTTCTGTGTAAAAGCTTAGAGGAAGGGAAAATACACTTTAAATATTTAAATATATTTAAATATATTTAATTTTAAATACATATATTAAAAAAAACCCCAACATTATTTTCTGTCCCCTTCAGCAGATCTTCACAGAAATTGCCCTGCAGGTAGGTTGGCACATTAGCACCCTGTCAATGCATTAAATTACAAAAGCAATGGAGACAACAGAGCAAACCTGCGCCTGTAGCACACTGACCAGTGTAGGACACAACAAACACCAGTGGCAGCACAAAGCAGGGGTCACAAAAGCAGAGTCAGGGGAGGAACCAAAGCAGATCAGGCCAGCAGGGAACAACACACCCAGAGACTCGCCCTGTTCTCCAGCTTCTCAGAAGATTGCATACCAAGAAGCTTAGTCCATACCTGTAGCACACACCACCTCCAAAAGCAAAACCGGGCAGAGATGTTTGTTTTCAGTGGAGCACACCAGATTATTCTGTTTATAGCACTAACTTCATGGGAGAAATAACAGCTAGTACATTCATGAGAGATACCTGAGGCCTTCTCCAAGAGTATTTGGCTTGGAAAAGGAAATCCGTAAGCAGGAAGGTAATTCCAGTCACAGCTCAAATCTGCTAAACAGCAAGAAAGGGAGCAAAGCAACAGCTTCACCTTGAGCATTGTCTGCCTCTGAAATGAATCTGAAAGCAGTATGAAGAGCAAAGCAAACAAGGAGCAGCCAAGCAACAAACAGCAGGCTCAAAACGACGTGGCAGAAACATGTCTTCCCCTCCAGCGAGAGGGCCAAAGACTTATAGTTAATGAAGCCACAGACAGTGTTTTAAATAAAACTGTAAACCATGGTTTGAGAACAATTAGAGGGTGCATGCTCTCTTACAGTACCCAGTGCAAGAGACTATTGCCTGTGGAATGAAGGTGATGACCTATGTGCTTTGGAAGAGATTGGCCTTCACATTTCAGCTCTAGTTGATTTCTTTCTAGTTAATCTGTCATGTTGTTCACAACCTACCCCTGATGTGCAGAAAGCTTTAGCTGGGCAGCCCAGTAGCATATCCACAAGCTTGCAGGCCAGTGTTCACAGGAACAAGTGCTTTCTCCCATTATCAGCCCAGTGCCTAGGTGTTCTATAGCAAATGAGGAAGGAACTGATTTGCAGCCTGCAACCTTCAGACAGGAATACAATTCGATTGCCCTCATTAGCACCACAGTGCTTTGATCAGATACTTAACAGCATGAGGCCAAATGTGTAGAAGCTTTACAGGAGAGAGCATCTGCAGCCTAACCCCTGCCTCGAGATTCAATATCGGGATCTTCTCACCGGTACAGGCTTCTAGGACACCAGGGTGTGGGATATCCATGATCCCGTCTGGCAGACAGGTGAATGTCGCACATTCTAAACTTCCAGACAGCATCATCTGGACAAGGAGGACAAAACCGCCTGCAGATGCTATTTAAAGCTGCTGAATATTCTGTTGTGTCTGATGGTGGGAGGCAGAGGCTGCTCCATGACAGACAATGAGGACCTGCATGGGCATGGGCATGGCCATGACGAGCAGGTTTTCTTGGGTTAAGTCTCATGTGAGCTTTTAACAAACCAAGTGTGAAATACTGCAGAACACATGAGGAAGGATCCCATGTTCTATCCTGTGCAACATAACAGCATATGTCCATGTATAGACGCTGGTGTAACAACTCCCAGGTGGAGGCAGCAGATAAGAAGGTCCAGCCTGCTGCCTTTACTAGAAAATTTCCTGCCAAGTTCCTTACCCTCTCTGACACAGTCAGTCACTCTTCCCAGGGCATCATTCCAGGGGGATCCATTTCTACGAGTCTCTGCTTTCAGACAGTGAGCAGCACTCCCTGGGTTTCAATTACTGCTATGGTTCAGATACGTACCTCTGTTGCCTGCAGTCTGTATCCCAGAAATCCACTCCAGGCTACATGGACTTTGGGAATGCAACTAAAGAACAGCCTGTTGCTCCCTGCCACCAGGCAACAATTAATACCATCAAAAACTTACTACGCTCTTACTCCCAAATGCCTAGAGACAATCTTTTGCTGCTGAGTACTCTTAAGTACTGAGAGGTATTGAAGCAAGTCACCTTTGGCAGTCACCCAGTCTTGTGTTGTACTAGAAGATGGACTGTCACTGACTTCCAAATATTGCTGCCCTCACCACTGGAACTGTGCTCCTGACATACACCCTATCATACATGGGGTTCTTGGACATGCTTTTGCCTCTCACCAGCAACAGTATTCCAGGACTAAGGCTAACACACATAAACCTATCCTTGACCCAGCAAACCAAGTGCTCCACCCTTCTGGTTACATGCTCTTTCTGCTGCAGAGAAGAGCTGCCGCGCAATGGTGACACAGGCTGTTAAACCCCGTTTCTACAGCTGCAAGTATTTTTACAGCAGTATTTTACAGCAAGTATTTCTACCCCCAAAGCTCAGAGAGGTGCTGCCAATCACCTGCAGCCAGCACACCAGTGGCAAGCTTGGCAACCATCCTGTCTCCTACAGGCCTGCCCAGCACCTAGGCACGCTGCCTGCCTTCCTTCAGGGCTCTCATCCTGGGAGAAGGGAAGAACACCCTGTTGCCTTTGGAGCAGTTTGCTGAGCGCAGTCCCAAAGGGCAAGGTGGTTTCAGTCATTAAACACCCCACCCTGGCAAGCTCTCAGTGAAACAGCAGCTAAGCCAAAGCAAAGGCCAAAAGGCCTTCTTGTGTCTCCTCCTTCCAACTCCATACACTTGAAGGTAAACAACTGCATCCCTCTGGTTGAAAAGACAGCACCAAGACAACTTGAGTGTCCCAGTAAAAGTAAATAGAGACACCTCGTGTCCAGCTTTGGATGCAAAATGAGCAGGTTGGCGCCAGTGCCTGTTGGAACCTGTGCAAGGTCAGGAACACAAAATGCCACCAGCTGGGGCACAGGGACATTACTAGAGCAAGTGAGAGAGGAAAACTAAGTCTTGCTTAACATTAACAGGAATACGTATCTGTAACAGTTATTCCTTTACAATCTTATAAATTAATGAGCCCATAAAAACAGGAGCCTTTAGGAGGACATGCCAAACCCCTGCCATGCAAGCCATGTTAATTATGATAATAGGCAGATTTTAATAAGCCAGTCCCTAGCTCCTGTACTTTCACCTATAACACACACACACATTTCCTAGGCCAGGAGATACCAAAAATACCTGCCAGCCACCTAATGGTCTAAACCCCAGTGGCACAAAACCCCTGTCAGAGTGTTTGTCACACCCTGTGTCCCTTTGAATTTTTCTAGTAAAAAAAAATAATCAGGTGAAAGAAAACTCCTCCTCTGTAAACCCCATCTCGTCACAGCAAAGGAACCAACGTCTCACACAGGCGAGGAGGCAGGAGGGCGAGAGGAGGGAGATGAAGGGATGGTAAATCATCTTCTCCAGACGACAGGGCCGGGGGGCTCCTGCATTCCTGGCTGCACAGTTCTGGCAGCTGGCGCTGCTCTTCCTCCAACGCCCTGGCAAAGAGTCTGGCAGCAGCGCAGTGCGCCCCAAACATCTGCCATCCAGTCCGCTGAAGTGCATCTGTGCTGAACACCAGAGCCTGGAAGGTGAGGAGGACAACGGGAGCCTGATGGATCAGTTAAGATTTCAGCTCCCGGTCGGGTTTCATGCTGAAGGGCTCCAGCCTCTCGCTCTCTGGCAGCATGCTGTTCAGCCTCTCCATCAGTGGGATCGTCTGGTCGATGCCCATCTGTATACGGCGGAGGATGGCAGACATTTCATTGACCTTCTGGATCTGCTCTGCATACTTGGCATACTTCTTCTGGCGCTCCTGCATGAAGCCATAAAGGGTTTCCACGGAGCAGTCCATCTGTTTAAAAACAACAAGCAGAGCGAGGCGCATTAGGCCAACTGTCAGCACAGGCCATTCTGAAAAGCGTCTTTCCTAAGAGCACCTGAGAAGCACCTTAAATACCCTACTGGAGATACCAGCCAGGTAGAAAGGAGTTCCTCTGTAGGTACATAACGCGTTTGTCATGAAATGGGATAATCCACAGCTGTATAGTAGGAAGGATATATGACCACCTCAGTTCTACATCCAAACACTGAGAAAATTCTGTATTGACAGGGCTGAAAGCCAACAGGCACTGCCAGGGATTTCCCAAATAAACCATCTGCATATTCTCCAAGTTATCCAAATGCAGGGAGCTCATAGCCTCTGCCTACAGCCATAGTATATTTTCAGTAGAGACTGTTCATTTGCAAGTGTTAAGCTCTACCATACTTGCCAGACCTAATTTCATCAGCTTAGCAAGGCTGCTCTGCAACTAAGCCACAGCTGTTATTACCATTATCACCTGGGAAACTCCTGCCTTGAAAGAGAATCACAATGGGTTACTAGCATCCCTAATTTCCCCGAATCCTAAAAATAGAAGTGTTATGAGTGACCCCAGGAGAGACATTAAGTAAATCAGCCATGCAATTAAACACAGTAAGTACCCAAACATGGCTGGAGCATGGTTGACAATGACAGGAACTGCAGTGCTATTCCTGCCACTGAGTGACGAAGGTAGCCTTTATAATTCACAGCCCAACTTTCTCTTCAGGCAGATCTGCAAACCCCAGGCAGAACAGCACTGTATGCACATGAGCCAGGTCAGACTGTTTCAGCTGTTTTACACACTGTAAGACACGCTGCATCTTACAGAGTGCTCAGTAACAGGACTGCTCCAAGCCCTCAAGTGCACACCCGAAGCTTGGCTGCTCTGGCTTACTGTAGCTGTGCTCAATGACTGCAGTTACTTCAGCATGCTGGCTGTTCAAATTGAACAGTGAGCACACATCCTACAAACATACTCTGTCCCCATGGAAAGCAGTCCCCTCACCTGGGACTTGGTGCTTGCCCATAGTGGCTGAGATAAGAGGCAGGAGTGGGGACACACTGACCAGCTATCTCTTACCACTGTTTCTCTGAACCTCTGCCATCCAATTAACTCCAGAGGAAGGAGGTCACGGCTTCTGATGAAGCAGCCTCAGGGAATCTATGCTGAGAACTCCTGGTCTACCAGGAAGCCCAGGTCAAATAACATCCCTCACTGGCAGAGTCAAACCAATTGGTGGAGGACAGCAACTGTGCGGGTCATCAGAGACAACACCCCTTTATGAGTGCAGTGCTAAAAACCAAGCTGTGCTGACCAGATCTGGCTTACGTCATGCTAAATCAGCAAGTGTAATCCTGACCCAGTGTGCAGGGGTGCAGGGCTGCAGAGGAGAGCCTGCAGCAAGGGGAGGATTGGGTGGAAATGATGCAAAACCGGAAGCGGCATCCCCCACTGAGCAGGGAAGCCCCACCAAGCAGAGCACTGCCATCCCACTGGCAGCAGCAGGGTTTAGCACTGGGGCAAAAGCTGGGGGAGCTGCGTCTGCTCCCTTTCAAGCCCTGGGGAAGAGTTCAAGACAAAAACAGTCAGGCAAGAAAATATTTTATTGAGAAACCTAAGTTACAAACAACATTGAAAACAAACACACAAGTTTCCGCTCAACTGCCATGGGGATATAGAAGGCATTTTCTTCTGCCTATCACCTCCATCAGAGCTGGATAAGGCACCTATTAACCTCTTATTTTGTCTGTACTTTCTAGTGTTTCTCTTTGCCTCTGTGCTTTCCTGTGAATTCCTCCCTCCACGCTTTCATGCACGGGACAAAATAAAAACCAGCAGAGTAGGAAACTCCAAATAGAGTAGAAACAATTTAAGCTTACACAGGGGTTTCTATTAAAACTCCAGCTTAATAATTTAGTAGCTTAGTGCTAGCTCTGTAAATTGGAGTGTGTAAAAGCAGTACACCACCAGGTCTGTACAGAATGGAAGTAAATTCAGCCCAGTGCCTAAAAACATCCTACCTAATGAGAGACAGTGGTGTGGAGTGGCAGCCAGCAGGAAACCTGCCAAAAGCCAGCACGCCTCATCAAACTGAGCAGCATGGGGACCCAGGCAGAAACCTCCTCTGGTGCTGAAGTTCTCCTCCACAGGCAGGTTCTCCACGTGGCTTCAGCACAATAGGCAAAGCTCATAACCACCAAGCTCTGCAACAAAAAGATACGAAGGCCCCCTTTCTCTCCATTCCAATAAATTCCATGGCTTTCTTTGGCTTCATATGTAAATACCAGTAACATCCATTCACTGCAGGGGAAGCTGAAGCTGACCTGCAACAGGAGGAAGAAATGCAGAGTGGCCTTCCAAGTTCTCAGCTACTTCTGGACACATTCACAATGGCTGTAAAAAAAGCTGCCTCACAAAAAAGAGAAAGGGTGGAAGTGAGCGCTTCCTATGGTTTCCCTACACCTAGCGTTCAAGTTTGCCAGCTGTGGGAGGCCACAGCAGCTGCACAGCCAGAGACATGACAAAGAGGACTGAAATGGAGTAACTGTGAGGAAAAGTCAACTTCTACACAGTCTGAACCTGGTGGTTTTAACTAAAAAATTAAAAAAAACCAAACCCTACATGTTAACTCCTGTATAGAAATGCCAATGCCTCTTTGCAGCTTTCCTTGAAGCCAGCCTAAATACACACTTACATCCTTCCTGCCTCCTCCCCTCCGAGCGATCTCCAGTGCCAGACCTTGTGCTTTTACCTCTCCTGGCATGCAGACCCATTCCTCTGGCACTCAGACAGGGCCTTCAGTTGCAGGACCCAGAGGGTCAATGCTATTTATTCACCACAGAGGCTAAAACTGTCCTTTAGGAATCTGCAGTGAACACACATAAGAATCCGCTTAATTCCCATCTATTTAATTCCATGCAGAAGCAATAAAAAGCACCCTGAAAAAGGAAGCTTAGGCAGAGTCTGCTCCCTTGCCTACAGCCAAGGAAGTCCATGCTTTTCGAGACACTCTTGAGAGTCAGATGAGTGAATCTGCCTTCTCTGAGCAGCTTGTGTCAACTCCTACCCCCCTGACCCGAGGCCCTGCCATGCTCTCTTCTGGAAAACACTCGGTTGAGCCTCAGGCTTCTCACACATCCCTGCCTGAGAAGCCCTCTGGGAAGCCCAGCAAGGCACCTCAGAGCCAGCAGCAAAACCATCTGCAAGTGTTTATCTGAGCCATTGTTCTGCTCTGCTTGCTTCCAGCTTCCTACTATGCTAGGCCACCACAGCTGCAGACAACTCCCCATCAGCAGGTCACCACCCTGCACCCATGAATGGTGACAGAGACGGACTGTGCTGTCACCAGGCCCTCAATGACTTCACCACTGAGGCTTCACCATCACCAATTTCTGCTTCAAACATCACCACTGAGTATGCTATCATCGTCCCCAACTTACAGAGGACTTCAGAGAGTTGAAAGACCTGACCTGAAACCTGTTAAGAACAAAATCAGAAGGCAGAGCTCAGGAAGCAAAGTCAGAGTCATAATTCTCATCAAAGCAAGAGAGATTCCGCCCAGCCTGCTCTTGGAGAAAGAAGACATGTTCTCAGTGATAGGGTGAGACCTCCCACTGCACATTTTATTTCTTTCCAAAAACAGATCCTCCTTTTAAAGCAGCAAACCCAAGGCTGGACATGCCCATAGTACATGACAAGGTATTTTCCCCTTCTGACATCAAAAAGGATGGAAGAGTTTTTTCAGTTTTATTTCTAGTATAGTATTAAAACAGACAAGCTGAAACTACCTTCCAGCCTGACACACTTTTTTTGTACAGCCAGTAACAGGCTGCATCAAAAGGAGCATGACCAGCAGGTCGAGGGAGGTGATCCTGCCCCTCTACTCTGCTCTCATGAGACCTCA
>JANRGW010011779.1:0-16139 GCA_024733675.1 Psilopsiagon aymara
CCCTGGCAGAGCATGAGGCTCCGAAAGTCCTTGGCCAGACCAAAATGTACTAAGCAGTAACTAAAACATTGGTGTTACCAGAGCTGTTCTCAGGCCACAGGTCAAAAACACAGTGCTGCACCAACTACTAAGAAGGAGAAATATGACTGCTACTGCTGAGCCCATGACATTGCCATAGTCTGATGCTCAGTCTTTTATAGCATTAAATCTTTTAGATTTTCCTTGAAGTTTGCCAAGGGACGTGTTTGCTTGGATGCGCTTAAAGTTCAATATCCTCCTTGTGTCTTCCATAGGTTATATGAAAATCAGCCAGCCAGAAACCTTTTCGCTAATCTTTCTACATATATGTACCATAATTCACCTTATTTGGAGAGTTTAAAATTTTTGAATAATATTTTCAAAAATGTTTTCTCTTAAGGTGATGAAAACGCCATCCAACATCAACAACAAAATTTTTAATGACCTGGATCAAACAGGTCATAGTCAAATCCTGGATCTGAGTGTCTGAAAACCAAGAAAGTCCTAAACATGAAAATTAAAATAATTCTCTCATTTGGGTTATAAGGTGAAAACTGCCACCAATAGCCACTTGCCTAAGTGAAAATTTGGATCACTAAATGCCCTGCAGCCTCTCAGAAGAGTGCAAGTAAGCATGTTACTTGTAGAATATTCTCTATCTTACAGAAGTTGACATGGGCTATGATACTTCTCCAGCTTTTAGCTATGAATAGAAATCCAAGTGTCTTCTTGCAGAAGCCTCTCATGAGACTTTCAGATCACTTTTTCATATACCTCAAGTATGAATTAACTGAAATATCCCATTGTTAGAGTCCTGAATTAGACGAGGAAATAGATTTTCCTCAGCCATACTAAGAAGAGTTATTTGGTTTTGTATGATATTTTTTTTTACAAACCAGCATAGTCCTAAATATATTGAAATAGGAATTAAGTGTCAAATAATTTTCTTAAGGACAGGTGTTTCAGGGAACACAAATCAACACTTCAATTTGTCAAAGTGCACCTTCTGTCTCAAGACATTTTAACAAAATAAAGCAGTTATTAGTCAACTTTTTCAAAAATTTCTCAAGTTTCACGGCAAGTTGTTTTTGATTAAGCACTGTGAAATTACTATCTTGGCTGGAATTTACTAATCGTGTTTACAATTATTACTTTATTCATGGAAGATTGTGTGTTGACATATTTGTGTAAATTGGGCTTTCAAGCAGCAAATGCTAATCAATAGTGCTACAGTGTACAAAAATAGGGTAAGGTTTTCATTAAATTGGAGAAAAGTGCACTTAAGGGTATGCTAATGAGTACTGATATTTAGATTTTATTTATCAATGTTAAAATCCTCTCTAAAACACTGAGCTTGTTTTTCCATATTAAAATAAAAAAAAATAAAAAAAAGATTTTTTTTATCTCTTGGGCTCAGTTTTAAACAGGATAAACTACCTTGTGAATTAATTTATTTTGAAGAAGAAAGAAAATAATACTTTCATTAAAGTATCCTTAGCTGGTATTGATTTAACCCAAGATTAAAAGGGTGGTTTACCGAGATGGAAAATATTGACGCAATAGTCAAGATAGTCAGAATACTGTTCTAAAAGTAACATGAAACACCGTTCTTTCTAGTTGTGTGAAGATGTATTCAGCTGTTTTTACTTCATGTATGTAATTATGTTCTTTGCTTGAACTGCTACTGATGTTTATCCAGTCACACAGTGGAAAAGGTGACAAAATATATAGATAGGAATGAAATAACATCTGGTTCACTTACCATGGAAAATAAGCTATACATATTCTAAAACATGACACACACATCAAGGTGACTTAGAGGCTATTTTGAAACAATTTTTCTTTATTAACAATTAACAACACAGTAATCTTTTCCTGAAAACATCACACTGTCATACATAATCATGACATACATAATGAGTATTTTGGAACAGAAAATAACGTTACTGTGCATAAAAAATATGACAGAATTACTCTTCTTCAATGAAATTTATATTTCAACCTCTTTAACAATTGCACATAAAAATCTGTGATTTTATTTTTATTAAATAACACATACAGTATAGCTGGAACAATTAAGCATGACAACTATCTGTTGTGACACTTTTGCTGCAGTTACCAAAGCTATCTTCAAAGGAAATATTATTCTGTTATATAAAAAATATATTCATCAGCTAATACATCACAGCAACATCAACAGAAAACGCTGCTGCACTCGTGATGTATGGAAAACTACAGGTCAAAGCATCAAATCTTGCCTATATTTAGTATCATGGTATTACAATATCCACAGAAAATGGGAAATTTTATACAAAATAATAGCCACCATTATGGCTTTATAGGATTATTTCTGTTTGGAAACCAAATTTAACACAAAAAATGTTTCATGAAATTTTTATCCTGTAGCTGTTCTTTGGCTTCTTCTCCCCCTTAGTTGCTGTTTGTGTTTCAGCTTGCTCTGTTCAGATGGGCCCTCGCTCTGTTCAGGCCCATGGAAAGCCATGCCACTTGGCTTCTGCCTGGAGTTCTTAATCTCCTGAGAGTACATTGACACCACCTATAAGAATTCCATAGCTCTATCATGTGATGCTACAACATATGACAAAACAGTTTCGTTCTCTTCTGCACTATTCACAAGCAACTCTGATGACTGTGATTAGGCAACTGAGTTGCCCTGTAAAACTGAGAGGTCACAGTTTTCTCTGACTTCACAAGGCGAGGGTGCAGGATATTTCATGAGATGTGGAATGCATCTCACAGTAAAACAAAAGAGGTGATTTTCAACATTTTCATAATTTCACTTCTAACAAGTTCTCCATTCACTGCATCCTACAATGGAGTTTAATGCATAGAGAGTACTTACTATTTTGGAATTAAGACCTTCTTTCCCGGAAGGAAAACACTCTTTTCCTAACAAGGGAAAGATGCTCTCTGCAGAAACTAGTGACTATATCCTGGCTCAGAAAGTACTTCAAAAGCAAAATCCTCAAGTTGCTAAAACTGCCTTCACTCGAGTCAGGGAAGAAAATTTAAATTACTGAGCACTCACCTTTCGTTCTTACTTCAAAAACAGCATCAGGTTTAACATTAACATTCAGCTAACTTGGGTTTTGTGTGTTTTCTAAAATAATCAGAAATCTTTAAGCTTAATTATACAGTACCAGAATGGTTTTTCTTCTAAAAGTAAAAATAAGAATTGTGGAGGACACAGTGTAAACCTGGTCAGAGCTATAGACTGAGAGAGTAACCTACAAATTTACCCACATTTTTTCCAGAGCTTTACAGACATGTCTGGTAAATTTAATCCATACTGCCTGGGCTTGTATGCATTTCTGTTTAATACATAAATATCAAAGTAGAATGAATAAAATATTTTCCATGAATACTCATTTCAATTTTAATGGAAATTTTATTTCAATAACAACTTTTTTTCCATTACTGAGTGGCTGAAGAGTGGCTAGGAGAAAGAGCTGCAAAAAGAGACTGTGGACTTGCTAGTCAATAAAAAATATGTGCGCAACATATATTTAGTAATTCAAAATTATTATTACCTAAATTCTGGTAGATTAATTTTAAAACAGTGCTATGCTGGCTATTCCCAAGGAAAAAAAAAGAGCACAATCATATGTCTGTCATCTTGCAAGCAATGAAACATAACCATAATTTATTATTTTTTTTTCTAGGTAACTGTGACCATTTCCTCCATGCATGACACTGCATTGATACCATTGAATTTTGAGGGTCTAGCTCTGTAGATGATGTGTGCATGCTCTGGGAAGAAAGCATTAGTTCGCATACCACTGGTCAGTGAAATATGAATTAGTATCTAGAATGTTAGATAGCTTTAATTAAACCGTGTCTGATTTTTTTACAAAAAAAGGATTCCTGAACGTATACAGAATGACTCAGAGATTGTCAGAGCACACTCATGACAATTTTGCAAGCAGATAAAACCAGAAAAATTAAATGAATTATTTATTAGGACTCTCATACTGGAAGTAAGAAATCAGGAGTTCTACTCCCAGCTCTACCACTGACCTTCCTTGTGACCTTAGACAAATAACTTTATGTGCTTTTGTACCTCTTGCAACACTATTTTTAGTGTCCTGTCTAGCTAGCTTTGGCATTTTTCAGCCTAAGCATCGTCTTTTCTTCCATGTTCACCACAGAATTAACTCCTGCCCAATCTCTTTTATTGCCTATAAGTGTTAGAGATATACAAGCAAATACTGAAAATAGTTAAATAAGGTTAAAGGCATTAACGTAATTTAGTTGACTTTAACATCCTATAGACAACTATACCTTACAGTACTGCACTGTTTTGAAACCATATGGTACATATCATTATCTAGTGGAAGTTTCTGTACTGTGATTTTCAATGTAATTAAGGACCAAGGTTTTCCCTAAGGCAAATGTGTGACTTGTTTCAGTGCTAGAAGCACATAAAACTTCATTTCTTTTTAAGTTCTTCCTCTTTCTACACAAAATTTGAGGAGAACACAGATTGACCTGGCATTTTCAAAACAACTTTAATTAGAACCCCATGGAGGGTTCAAGAGACCTCCCATTCAACACCAGTTAAACAAGTATCCCAATGTTTTCTCTTATATGTGATTAGTTTGTCAGACTCTTAACCCACTGGACTAACTGTGCAATATTAATTATCAGATGACCCAGAGTACTTAAAGCAAGAAACAAGAAAACAACCTGTCCTGGTTTCAGCATTAGCAGTCATTTTTCTCCTTCATAGTAGCTGGTGCAGTGCTGTATTTTTCATTTTCAGCCTGGGAACAGTGCTGATAGAACTGATGCTTTTCATTGCTCCTCAGTAATATTTACTCTGTATGAGGACTTTCTGAGTCTCATGCTCTGCCAGGGAGGAGGAAAAACCAGGAGGAATCAGGGACAGGACACCTGACCCAAACTGACCAAAGAGGTATTCCATGCCAGAACGCATCATGCCCAGTATATAAACTGGGGACAGTTACCCGGAAGGGCTATATCACTACTGAGGTTGGGCTGGGTATAGGTCGACGGGTGGTGAGCGGTTGTATACTCAGCCCTTGTTATTTCCCTTATCATAATTATCATTGACAGTAGCAGCAGGGGTTTGTGTTATATCGTAGTTACTAGACTGTTCTTATCTCAACCTGTGGGAGTTACATTCTTGTGATTCTCCTCCGCATCCCTCCAGGAACCGGGGTGGGGAGGAAAAGGGTGAAGGATGAGAGAGCGGATGCGTGGTTCTGAGTTACTGGCTGGGGTTAAACCATGACACCTTGAACGCCTGGAAAGGTATTGATAAAATCTCTGAACCATGAAATGTGAAGTCCACTGAAGCTGATGTGGGACTGTACAGCCTGTGATCTTGTGCACATATACCTGAGTACAGTGAGAATACTAATGAACTGAATTTCAGTTCAATTTTTATTAAAATTTCTGAAGAAGAATTTAATGTATTTCATGGTCTTATTTAATGTTAGAAAGGAATGTTGACTGATATCTGCCATGCTTCAACAGCTGTACCATAGCCATGCCTCTGTTGTTATTTTCCACTGCGGCACCTGAATTTACACAAATCGCAGACGTAAGATAGAAGGTTATAAGAAGAAAACATCTCTTTTTTAATGATAAAGCTGACATACACTGTATTTGTTATTTCTGTATTGTCTTCATCAGTCTGTGCTTGTGACATATATTTTAATATATGATTTATGATTATAAATTCGTTTGCCATTCTCATTTATAATATAGTGTCACATTTTATCACACGCACATTTAATCATCTCCTGTCTGCATACTAATGGTTACAAATACGATACCTGTGTAAACCTAGCAACCAGTGGCTGTAACTGTCTCAGATTGCAACGGTTGAATGCTTTGAAAAGTACTGATAAATAGAGTTCAGACATTTTTCTATGCGTCTGTCCCACTTTAATAACCAAGATAAAATTCCACCCCTTCTCCAAGAACTTGACTCTTTTTCCTTCCTGAAAAATCTTTTCAATGTATTTGTCTGTCCTCATAAGAGTGTTAATACATAAAATTAAACATGTATAAGCATTTTAAGAATTGTTACATGAAAGGCAAAGAATAAATATCTACTGATTTTAAAAGAGAAGCAGGATCAGGCAGAAGAGCGGGCAATATATATCCAAATATAGGATAATTAAAATGTTTATCATATTCACTTTATATTTGTGGCCTGAATTTGGCAATACAGTGAATGTGAGCACATGCTTAATTTTAGGGTAATATTTGCCAGGCACAACTGAAAATCTTCAGATATTAACATTTAAATTCAACATATCAGTACAGCCTTTTCATTATTTTTTTTGAGGAAAGCAATCTTCACTATTATTTGTTCCATGTCTTTAACTTAGACCTTTTGTAAATATGTATTTGAGAAATCTCAGCATCAACCTTTCAATTTCTATATTTTAGAAGAAAATGGGCTACAGTCATAACAATTTTAAGAGGGAAAAGGGAAAAACAACCAACTGCACAACAAAACAATAAGTAAAAATGCATGCAAATCCACCTGGCTTGAAGTACTGCAGCAAACATCATTCTCATGCCAGACAATTTTTTGACCTTATGATACCTGCTAAGGTCTACTTAACTACATTTATGATAACTTATTTGAAGCTGTCAATGCCAATTTTCTTATCTTCATAGACAGAGAATTTGAGCCTACAAGAACTCAGCTTGGGAGTATTAGCTTTTTTTGTGCTTTTAATCGAATGTACATACTGTCCCAAACAATATACATCATATTCTGTAAGAGAAAGCTGGGGCTGTTCAACCTGGAGGAGAGAAGGCTGTGTGGAGACTTCGTAGCAGCCTTCCAGTATCTGAAGGGGGCCTCAGAGGTGCTGGGGTGGGACTCTTCATTAAGGACTGTAGTGAAAAGACAAGGGGTAATGGGTTCAAACTTAAACAGGGGAAGTTTAGATTGGATATGAGGAAGAAATTCTTTATTGTAAGGGTGATGAGGCACTGGAATGGGTTGCCCAAGAAAGTTGTAAATTGTCCATCGCTTGCAGTGTTTGAGGCCACCCTGGACATAGCCTTGGGTGACACGCTTTAGTGTGAGATGTCCCTGCCCATGGAAAATGGGTTGGAACCAAATGATCTTAAGGTCCTTTCCAACCCTAACTGTTCTATCATTCTATGTATATATACATCTATCTATTCTTATATAAATACTCTATAAGAGACAAGCTATCCTGGGTTCAGCAGTAGCAGTCATTTTTCTCCTTCTGTAGCTGGTGCGGTGCAGTGGTTTTGACTTTCAGCCTGGGAACAGTGCTGATAACAGTGATGTTTTTCGTTGCTCCTCAGTAATGTTTTCTCAGACCAAGGAATTTCTGAATCTCATGCTCTGCCAAGGAGGAGGAGAAGCTGGGAGGAATCAGAGACAGGACACCTGACCCAAACTGACCAAAAAGGTATTCCATACCGCAGCATGTCATGCCCACTATATAAACTGGAGGCAGATACCTGGAAGGGCTATATCACTACTCAGGTTGGGCTGGATATCCGTCAGCGAGTGGTGAGCGGTTGTATACTCTTCCCTTGTTATTTCCCTTATCATTATTATTATTGGTGGCAGCAGCAGGGGTTTGTGTTATACCTCAGTTACTGCACTGTTCTTATCTAAACCTGTGGGAGTTACATTCTTTTGATTCTCCTCCCCATCCTTCTGGGAATAGGGGGGGAGTGTTGGGGAGTGAGCTAACAGCTGTGTTATCCTGAGTTATGGCTGGGCTTAAACCGCAACACAAGCCAAAAATTAGTCATGTGGTATAGAGCTTCCTGCAAAACAATAGAAACAAATGTTTTACTGTATGGAGAAGAAAAGAATGCAGCGCATATTTGTGACAAGGCAAAGAACAAATTGAATTAGACATGTGACAGATTAAAACTGCTTGGTTATGAGTTTCATCTTAATCTCCAAAATAGAAGTCTTTCAAAGTGCAGTAAGTTCACATTCTGAGGGAATGCAGAAGACAGGTAAATGCCTATTTGCCATTATTAATGTTGACAAAGTGCACAAAGTTCAGCTGTGTGTAGGAAAAATTCAAACTGAAAGTAGATAGTGGTGACAAAATTCTAAGTTCAAATTGCAAGAAATTAAGTGTCCTGTGTGTTGAAAAGTATTATAAGATCATGTTAGAGTTCTACAAAGTACATCTGCTGATCTCTGCATGTAGTGAGATTCAAGAACATTTTGCGACATATTGATCTTTATAAATCATTATAATTAATCATTAATTATTTTAAATATGACTGCACATCAAGTTAGAAAGCAAATACACATTCATTGCACTGCTTACTATTGTTTTATAGAAATTTTCAGTGGCAAAAATAAACTTCAATCTGCAAACACATCAATAATGTGGCGAAGAAAACTGTGTACTAAGGCAGAAAATTTCTGTAAAGGAAAATGAGTTCTGAATATGAACAGGCCTATTTTACTTACCAGGAAAGCAAAAGAGAAATAGAGAAAATGCTGTCATAGCATGATCTGAGTTCAGGTAGATTAACATGGTTTTGTTTTCCAGAGGGATAAACTTTTGCTACTGTAATCAGTCATATAATATAACAACTACTTGCTTCCCAAGTAGTTGCTCATACTTCACTGGACTGCAGATCAGTTTTTGAGACTTTCACCATAACAAGTGTTTGCTTTGTTTGTCCGAAGAGATGGAACTGATTTGCTAAAATATTTTCTTCTCAAATAATTTCTATAATTTTTCCTGTACAATCTCCATTTCTTCGGTGTTTTGAAAAAATGAAGGCCCAAGGTAAACAAGTGATACCCTACCTTAAGTCTCAACAGTGACATGAAACGTGCTAAAAACCAAGCCTGTGCTACTGCAATTAACTGATAGCAACAGTGGACTGTCATTTTCTATAACGACTAGCCAGTGGGTTTCAGAGACAAGGAAATAAATATACTCAAAATTCTTGGTTTCATCTCAGTTTCTAAACAAGTTTGCAGTGGAAACAGGTCTTTTTGTGTTGATATCTCTGGGGCCCTAAAAATGATCCAGCTTAACTAAATTACATGAAAAGTATACAATATTCCAAAGCCAGGCAACTCTGGCAATGGTGAGCGCTTTCTACCCAGGGTATACTTCATCCATCAAAGATCATGTGCTGGTTTTAAAACATTTGGCACTTTTTAAAAAAAAAAATTGTCACATCCCATAACAATTTTTCCCTTTGGAAGTTACTTCACTGTGTTGTTAATTGTCTAATATGAAGGGAGTTTCAGATTGCAGGGGTTTGTCCTCTAGAAGAACTTTAATGCAAAAATATTGGCTAGTGCTTTGAAGGTTTAGAGTTATAATCAACTGAAAACAAAAACCTTCATGCAAAAGCTGACATCTATAACAAGCAGCAGCAATACAAGCTCTATCTTTATAAGTCATGTCAATTTAAGTAATGTACAATAATTAAAAGAGCTCTTTATTATTTTTTTATTATGTGTAAGCTTTTTACACTGTTTGAAAGTGTGAGAGGTCACTTGTGTCACATTATTCTTGAAGAAAAATTGAACTTTTAAATTTTGCCTGATTCATAATATGCTACTCATGTCTGTTTGTATTTATTTGTATTACTTCTTTGGGATTCCTCAGTGTCAGTGATGTATATATATTTGTATTCAGAATAAAAGGCATAAAGACTAATCTCAGTTTTTACCATATCTGATTTTATTTGTGTTTGCATAATGAAGGAGACTGTGCATGATGAATCATGTATCACAGCTACTATCTACTATAAATATGTAGGAAACATAATGACAATTTTAGCAAAAGTTGTTTGATATTATTTAACAGTTTCTAAAGTCCATTCTGCTGTATCATTTAAGAAGTATATATTACACTTTGGAGTGAATATAATATAAATAACAACAACCTGTACTTCCAAGGCCTATAGGCGAGTTTCCTTGATGATACGTTTTGCGTACTGCATTATTGCACTGTAGAGCATCCTCAGGAAGAAACTTATCTCATTGCTGAGAAAAAGTTTTGTGGTATCTACTTTTGCTTAAATTAGCTGCACTTAGCTTCACAAGGGTCCATGTTAAATGTTGGTATCTTTTCCTATAAGAAATTAATTTGCAGTAAGTGGAAGTTTTAAGCTGGAAAATGTCTTGAATAACATATGCATTTCAGAGTTTGACAATTCTTGACCAGCATCCTTATTTCTTTTTACCTATCTGATCTCTCCAGTCTCCTTGAAGCTTATCCCATTAAGCCACCTCTAATTGGCCATCACTCTTACAGTGATATGGATCAAGTGATTTCACTTTAAGTTACTCCAAATTTGATTTGGTATAGAGGATGCTTGGAATGGCTGCAAAGTTTACAGAATTTCAGCTCCTTGAACAGTCAGCAGCAGTGGGAATGCGTCAGGTGGTGAGATGACCAGATGATGAATCAGAGTCTCTGATCACAGTTCGGTCATGCAAAACAGCTTTAGAGAATATTCAGTGCTTAATTAAAAACTAGTTCCTGCACTAAAAACTCTTCTGCTGCCTCTTTCATTCACTGACAGATTGGTATTTTTTTGCCTTCTTAACCTGATTACTACTACAGTGTGTAGACTGTCAGAACAACCTCATTGCATACACCTCTTTGTTACATATTTGGCTGACCTCTGAGGAATAATGCTTCTGGATTATTCTCTCTCCTATTTTAAATAGGACATATTTCACTGGAGAGGTTCAGGTGTTGTGGTTTAGCTGCGGTCAGCAAAAAAGTACCATGCAGCTGCTCACTCGCCCAATGCCCCCACACAGAGTGGGATGGGGAGGAGAATCGGAAAAAAATGTAAAATTCATAGGTTTTAAGGACAGCTTAATAATTGGAAAAAAAGTACAGTATAATACTACTAGCAATACCAGCAAACAAAATGGACAAACAACAATGAAGCAAAGTGCAATGGCTCACCACCTGCTAACCAATACCGAGCCCAACCCCTAGAAGCAATCTGACCCTCCCTGCCAACTTCCCCCAGTTTCTATACTGGGCATGATGTGCTGTGCTATGGAATACCCCTTTGGCTACTTTGAGTCAGGAGACCTGCCTCTGCTTCCTCCTGTCTTCTTGCTTCCCTCCTCACTGGCAGAGAATAAGAAGTCCTCAGTGAGGGTAAGCACTACTTATTGGTGTATCAGCCCCGTTCCCAAACTAAAGTCGAAAACACAGCACTGCACCAGATACTGGGAAGAAAATTAACTCAGAAGGACAGCAAGACAGTGTCAGAACAACAAAAGAAAAACAACTGGTAATCTATAGCATACATACTATGGGATTGAAGATGTTCAGGGTAGGTTCACCAAGGTCAGAACAAAAATGGCCTAGGCTTTTCACAGATACGTAAACAATATTATGAATGGAAGCTATATCATCCAGGCTGCAGGGAACAGATCACTGTGACCACATTGCTTTTCACCTGTACTGTGACACACTTGTGGCACAAGCAAGCACATCAGAACATTTCTGAGAAGTGAGTAGCAATGCATTTAATAGATGTTCTCAAATCAGATGAACTCTTGAATGGAAAGAATGGCTTTGCACTGACTTTGGATACATGAATATGTCCTCCAATGCCAAAGAGAGGACCTCTGCTATTCTTCCTACAGAAAATCAGACTGGCACTTTTCTGTCTCTAATAACATGACCCTCATGATCTCAAGTGCATATGAGGAATATGCAACTATGACTTTTGGCACTATGCCTTGACTTGAAGCAATACTTCAGCATGGGTCAGTGGGATTCCTAGAATCTCAGTATGTCTACTTGTTTGGTTAAGAATAAAATTGAGGATGATTTGGTTAGTGAATTGAGTAGAATTGGTTCGTGCTAGTCACAGTGGAAAAAGAAACAATGTAAGTGTAAACAGAAAGGAGATACAACCTGGATCTGATGAATATGTTTTAAAAAATAAGTGCTCCTATGACCACTACATTTGATGACATACATTTGCATGCACACCATGCATCAGTCTGCCATGTCAAAAGAGCAAAAGCTATATGAGAATGCCACTCCAAGTTTTCATTTTTGTTGGTGTGGCTTCCTTCCCCAGAAAGCATGGTGCAGACTAATTAAATCAGCTGGATAACTCTTTAGCAGACTACAGTCTAGACTACATATCCGTACTACGCCCTTTACCTAAGAAATCGTCACTTACCAACAACTACATGGGATGTTAGACCACTGCTGAGATAAGCAGCAGGTCCCAATTTCCTAGAAACACATTTCCTTCAAGGTTAGAAACCTGATATTAAGGCAGGCATCATAAGTATTCCATTTCAAAAGTGATCATTGTTTTTACAATTAGAACAAGTATAATCCCTTATACACCTCTCTGTTGGGAGTAATTACATCTTTGACCTTACTAATAGTTGAAGGTTACAAAAATCAACATTACTAATGGTTGAAGATTATTAAAAGAAAACTAACGATAAAAATGTTACAACAAAGCTAATTTCAAAACTAGATACTGAGATACTGTGTAGACAGAGACAGCAAACTGCAAGGAGATGCTCACATACTTAGCAGCTCAGGGTGGATATACCATGGCTAATCATCACTTGTACAAATATTCAAAAAGTGCACCGAGTTGCCTCTACACTGTTACAAATTTGACCAGTATAATTCAATTACATTTTTAATCCTGTAATAAAATGTAAGTATGTGCAAAAAGACAGTACGTTTTCATCTTGAGGATAAATCTAGAAAACGTAAAACACTGCAAAAGGAGATATGCTGTTATCACTTTCTTCAGAGAGGTAGCAAAGATAGAAAAGGAGAATTGGTTTTGTGTCCAAATAATCTTTTACTGAGACTGTTTACTGCATTTTCATTACCTTACACAACAATGAAGAAGTAAAATACTCACATACTGCTAAATACTGAAAATTTCCTTTCCAGCATAAAGCTGATTTTCTGGAGTTGTATAAACTTATTCTGCTGACAGTTCTGTGGACCGAAGGTGTTCCTAGGTCTTCATTACACAAGAAGTTTCTCTGTCGTTGTTAGGGAGATGTCTGGCTATGTCTAATATTGGTAACTGTGTCATAGAATGGTCTGGGCTGAAAGGGACCTTTGCTAGATAAGAATCTGCTTATACATCAGCGATATTAGCACTTCACAAATACAAATTACGCAACATTCCCTAGTATCCATTTCCAGACTGTCTATTCAGAAATGCTGCAAATGCTGATGACAAGAGTAGCTGAATGAGGAAGCTCTGATAACAGTACTCACAGGCTTCACTGACTCATTTCTGCCATCATTTTTCATATTAAAACTGACCTTCACAGGAAAGATAGCTGATCATTGCATGATATATGATCTCCACTTATTTTCCACTTTTGAAAATAAAAACAACAGAACGAAAGTCTCCCAATAGAAGAAAAAATAATACCATGTGTTTTGGACAGATACTGCTTTTCTAAACCTCAATCACCATTTCTGACAGAACTGCAGGAATACCTCTGATGGGAGGAACTCAGTAATACTGAGTTCCTGCTTAAACTGCATACCTGGAAAGGACATGGAAATTATGGCTTGTGATGCAGCATGTCAATTTGTAAATAAACTAATATGGTAAATATCAATTATTTCAGTGTTTTACTTAAGTTGGAGATTCATTGGCACACCTCAATGTATTTCAGCATGTCTGTTTCCTTGAGTGCAAGGAGGAGACAATGAGAAGGTGATATTAAACAAACAATGCACATGCTTTATGTCTGGCTCATCACCCATTTTATGAATGATCAATACTTGGAGATACATACATCTAAGAAATAGCTCTACTGAAGCAAATCCTAGAGAAGAAAGGCATGATTTTCCAGCACTATTTTGTTACTAGCGAAGATCACAAAAGTCCTTCCTATAATGAAATTCTGTACACATACTCAACGTAAATGAGTTGAGATAATCACATCTAGATATGAAGTCTCATGATCAGCCCTCTTTGTTTATGATAATCAGAGATTGGTCTGTGTTTAAAAGGCAAGGGAGAAAGGACAGTGGCCTTCTACCCTACTTCTAAAAGAACAGCCCAAGGAGATCACAAATACAAATGTAGTGGATATCAGAGTATTAAGTATAATACTGTTAGGAAGATATGATATAAAGTCATACATTTTTAAAAGCTGTTCTTTAATTATTATTGCAGGTTTAAAGCAATAGGTTTCAAGGACAAAGCAATGACTTTCAGCTATGACAGTCTCTGAATGAATCGAGGCACATATATTATTTGTTTCTCAAACATTCTGAGTAATCAGTTACAGAAAATTCTATTTCAAAATTGGAATTTGGACTAAAAAATGTGTTTAAGTGACAGAAATTCCTAAAAGTTTACGCCAAAACTAAAGCAGACAGAATTTAAAAAATCTTTCTAGCTCATATGGGTAAAATAAAATGAGGTTTTTTTTTCTGTTTGGGTGGGGTTTTTTTGTTTGGTTTTTGTTTGGTTGGTTTGGGGGGGGATTTTTTTTTTTTATTTTGAAAAATTATGACTATTTTACTTTTAGGGTACAAATTTAAAAAAAAAAAAAAAAAAAGCTGAAAGAACATCAAGCCTATTCTCAGCCCCATGGAAATATCAACCTAATTTAATCCATTTTGAGGTAAGTGCAATTCATTTATTCACTTCCAAGAAATTTTCCAAGCAAATTTCTTCAGTGAATCTTATTCAGTGATCTTTCCCCTGGTGTCCCACTTACTTAACTTTCTGCATTGTCATTATCAATGACTCTTTCCAGTTAGAAAGTGGGCCTCTGAAAAATACTTTCTAGATATGACTCTCCAAGACACTCTTAAGTTTTTTCTAAAGGATCTTTTTAGCTTGCTAATGAGAATATGCTCCTATTTGGTAGTATTACATTCTTTAAAAATTAAGAAAAATACAATATCTAAAGCCTCACACATATTAATGCATTTTACAACAAAAGCAAAATACATTGTTTTGACATGATTTTTTAAATGATTGTGTACAATCAACCTTCTTGCTATTTTTAGTGTTTATAAACAGTTTGTTTCATTATTTATTTCAATATAAGCCCAGCATTTCATTTTCTCCTCTTTTATTAAAATAAGCAATATACTTGCCTTTTTGTACCTGTGTGAAAGATTACCACTGATGACTCAAAAGCTTCAATCAGTTCTCTAAAGTAGTTTGGGTGAATTTCTCCCAAACTTATAAGCAACTGATTTAGAATGAAGCTTCTGTTCTGGTCTTTCCCTACACTGTCCCAAATTCTTTTTCCCTTGCCACAAATGTTATCTGTTTTAAAATTACCACAGAGGAGATTTTTAGTTAAGATTGATGCAGAAAAGATATTAACACTCTGACCTTCTAAAAATATCAACCGTCATTTATTTTACTCCTCATCTGAGAAGCAGACCAGCTCTTTCCTTCGTTTTTCTCTTACTAGGCATGTATTTCCAGAATCCTTCCTTTTATTCTTCATAAGACTTGTTAGCTGTATGAGGTCTTTTGATGTTTCTCTTGCATTTTTTTGCTATTATTTTATATTTACACTCTTAATACTTTGACTCCTATAGCATTTTTTTCATGCTCAAGTCATTGAGGAACTCATTATTTAGCTAACTTGGTACTTCACTAATCTTACTATGCTTTCTTTATTTCAGGGTAGCTTTTGCTTTTAGTCTTAATATTTCTTCCTTAAGTAACTACCAACCTCTCCAGAATCCCTTTTCCCCTTAGACATCAGGTTTAGCCTAGTGATTTTCTGAGCTTACTGAAATTTCATTTCTTCTTTTTTTATCCACTCTTTTTTTTTTTTTTTTTTTTTTTTCCAAAAAATCATGTGTTGGACAACTTTATCCTTCAGATTCAGTCCATGGAATCTACTAATTCTTTGATCACCCAGTCAATTACGTCATAAACTAAAATCTAAATAAATGTTGTTTTACACAGTATTGTGTGATTTTCTTTTATTAGAATTTTACATTTCTGTAGAATTTGCAAGATTTGTTTGGCTACTTATAAGGAGATGTCATGGTTTAGGCCATAAATCAGCCACGCAGTTTGTTCACTCACTTCCCCCTTTTTCTTCCCTCTGCTCCTGG
>JANRGW010011781.1:0-14543 GCA_024733675.1 Psilopsiagon aymara
CAGGTGTAGGACCTTGCACTTGGCATGGTTAAACTTCATCAGGTTGGCATCAGCCCACCTCACGAGCATGTCAAGGTTCCTCTGGATGGCATTCCTTCCCTCCAGCATATTGACTGAACCACCCAGCTTGGTGTCATCAGCAAACTTGCTAAGGTGCACTTGATGGATTTCAGCTCCAGTACAAACTGGGGTAAAGGAGAGGCAACAAGTGTTGTCAACATGTTTTTCTCCATTTTTTTGACAGCAGAGTGTAACAGCTTGTTTTCATGTGAAGGGGTGTTTAATACATCTAGAATTGACTGCCGCCTGAGTGGAAGCACAGTCCTACCGTTTGTCATGGACTAGTCCAAGCTGCACTGGAACAGGGTGAGCCCCTTGAACATCTATCACACATCAATGACAGCATCATGTGGGGAAGCAAAGCACTGCTAGGAGGCAGCAGGATTTTGGGGTGGGAGTTTAGAATTTGATGTCTAAGGAATTGAGTAGCAAGGGTGTTCAGCAGATGGTGAGGAAACCAACATATCTGCATTCTTTCAGTGTTGAGAAAAACAGCCAGAGGCAGCAAATAGAGCAGAGCGGGGATAATGAGCAGCAGGACGTGTGGGCTGCCTGGAGAACAGCAGGATCTCGTGCTCTTCTCTCCCAGCCTCTCCTTTCATGAGATGGGGATCCCATCTGCGTCGTACCTGTGCTGACGGCCAAGGGTTACATCTGCTTCCCTGGTGTTGCAGGTGTTTTAGCATCTACCTCTATCACTTAGCTGAACCTGAATCCTCAAATTTCCCTGCTGAACTCTGCCCCATGAGGGAGCTGTGTCTCCAGGACAAAGAGATTCTGAGCGGAGTGATCTCCCAATAGGACAGAAGGATATATGAAAACAGGGGAACAAAAATCACTGCTTGCGGGAGCAGGACAGAAGGATATATGAAAACAGGGGAACAAAAATCACTGCTCGCGGGAGCAGGCCCGTTTCTGGAGGAGTTTCCTCATGCCCTGCCCCTGTGTGGCCAAGCAGAGAACTTCAGTCATAGAATCAGAATCTCAGAATCAACCGGGTTGGAAAAGACCCTCAAGATCATCAAGTCAGGCCGTTGCCCCAGCACTGCCAAGGCCACCACTAAACCATGGCACTGAGGGCCTCATCTACACGCTTTGTGGACACTTCCAGAGACAGTGATTCCACCGCTGCCCTGGGCAGCCTGATCCAATGCCTGACCACCCCTTTGGGGAAGAAACTGTTCCTAATTCCCAGGCTAAACCTCCCCTGGTGCAGCTTGAGGCCATTTCCTCTTTTCCTATCATTTGTTCCTTGGGTGCAGAGATCAGCCACCTCCTGGCTCCATCCTCCTTTCAGGTAGTTGTAGAGAGCGATAAAGTGCCCCCTGAGCCTTCTCCAGACCAAACACCCCCAGTTCCCTCAGCCGTTCCCATCACACTTGTGCTCCAGGCCCTTCACCAGCTCTGCTGCCCTTCTCTGGACCCTTTCCAGGACTTCAATATCTCTCTTGTAGTGACGAACCCACAACTGAACACAGGATTCGAGGTGCTGCCTCACCAGTGCCCAGTACGGGGGGATGATCACTGCCCTGGCACTGCTGGCCACACTATTGCTGAGAGCGGCTAGGATGCTGTTGGCCTTCTTGGCCAATGGCACAAGCTGGCTCATGTTCAGCTCTGTCTCCCCTGTCTCTTCCCCTGCAGCCCTATGCCAGCTTAGAGAGTGTCAGCATTTCTGGGCAGAGTATGCAGCCAATACCCCCACTTCAGCCCCTCCACAGTCCTAGGGACTGCACTGTCTGACTGGAACTGAATGGGCTGAAAGAAGATAAATTAGAAGACAACATTTTTGTTCTTGCATCAAAACATGTATATATATATAGGTATATTTTAATTTTCCAAAACTGAATCCAAATTATTTGACATTTAGATCTAAGCTATTCCAATTGGTGGAGGAGTAATGGGACATTAAGATAAAGGAAGGAAAGGAAGTATGACACTGGAGATCCAAACTGAAATGACTACAAGCAGGCAGAAATAGTTTATTTCTGTTTTTTCTTGTTTCTCTTGTTGCAATAACTAGAATGCTAGGCCTCAGTAACAAGAAACAGCTCGAAAGATGAACATTCAGTTAACATGGATGTTCAATAAAAAAAAAAAATCACAAAAGTTCCTGCTACAGTTGCTCTGGGTTTGGTTAATGTGCTAATTTAAAAGCAGAAAACCCCATTTTGCCCATGAAGCTGTCTCTTAATTTAGCTGCTGGGTGGCACAAGGCTATAAAATGAAGAAATTGAAGCCGTGAAGGGTGGATGCACAGCTCATTATTAGCCCCACACTGAAATAACACGAAAGTTCTCAGTGCTAGTGATCTCAGAATAGTGTGTGTTTTCAGGAAGGCTTTGCAGAATGGAGAGGAATGACTAGAGCTGTGCCTAACAAATCCACGACCAGCCTGCAGCTTATCTGATGGTGTGTGGAAGTGCTCTGTCCTGCAGCTGAGATGGTGATTGACACTGTGTTGGTTGTTCTGTGTGTCCTAACCCTCTGATAACACCATCAGTATCACATATGCTGGAAGCAACAGCAATCAAATAGAAAGAACTCCGACAAAACAAGTCAAGAAGCTTGACAGTCAACCTTAATTTGCTTGGTTTCAGTTCGGTCTCACATTTTTAAAGTTACCAAGGTATGATTCCACTAGCATTTGCTCAAAGTTGAATCAGGAGAAATTAAAGTAAAAAAGAAAAAAAGGGAGTTTATGACCTTTGTAAGAACGGTTCTGAAAGAGGACTGCAAAGATGTTTTGGTGTTAAGGTCTGGTGGGAGAAAACCACAAGGGCCTTGATTTTACTACTGCAGAACTTAATTTGGCTACTGCAGTAAAAGCCAGTAAAATACGTTTCTGTAAGTACATCCAGTGAGCTGGAATGCAGGGATGGAGAACAGAACAGTACCATCATAATCCAATAGGAAGGGATTAGGGACCTGCTACAAAACTTAGACACACAGAGGTCTATGTGGCTGGATAGGATCCACACAAGGGTACTGAGGGAGCTGGAAAATGTGCTCACAGAGCCACTTTCAATCATTTATCAGCTGTCCTGACTAACCGACGAGGTCCCAGTTGACTGGAAGTTACTATATCTGATGCTCATCTGTAGGAAGAGCTGGTAGAAGGAGCAGGGAACTACAGGGCTACCAAGTCTGACTTCGGCATCAGCAAAGATCATGGAACAGATCTCGAGTGCCATCATGCGGCACATACAGAACAACCAGGCAATCAGGTCCAGCCAGCTTTGTTTTGTGAAAGGAAGATCCCGTTTGATCTTCTGTGACAAACCGACCTGTTAAGTAGACGAGGGAGTCTCTGGATGTTGTTTCCCTGCTCTTTAGCAAAGCCTTTGGTACTGTACTGGAGAAACTCGTTGCTCATGGCTTGGATGGGTGCACTCGTCACTGGGCATAAAACCAGCTGGATGGCCAATCCCAGAGAGTTGTGGTGAATGGCATTAAACACAGTCGGTGTCCCATCATAAGTGGCATTCCCCAGGGCTCAGTATTGGTGCCAGTTTTGTTTAATAACTTTATCAACGGGCTGAATGAGGGGATAAAGTGCATACTCAGTTTCCAGATGAGACAAAATTAGGCAGGAGAGTTGATCGGCTTAAGGGTAGGAAGTCTCTGGATCTGGAAAGCCTGGCTGAACAGGGAGATATTGCTTGAATCGAGGAAAGAAAAAAGAATTTATCACCTGTGGAAGAAAGGACAGTTACCTCCTGAAAAGTATATAGATGTTTTTAGGTTATGTAGAGAGAAAGAGTGAAGGGACAGATGGAACTAAACCTGGCCACTGCCATGAAAGATAGTAAAAAGTACTTTTACAAATATATTAGCAATAAAAGGAGGGCCAAGGAGAACCTCCATTCTCTAGTTGATAATAGGGGAAGCCTAGTGATTGGGGACGAGGAAACTTAATACTCGGTATCCTCAGGCTACTCAGTTTCCTGAGTTGGATGGCAGAGATGGGGAGCTGACTGAAGTCCCCATAATCTACAAAGAAATGGTTAAAGACCTCCTGCTCCACTTAGACGTACACAAATCTGTTGGCTGGATGGGTTACACCCAAGGGTGCTGAAGGAGCTGGCAGAGGAGCTTGCTAAGTCACTCTCCATCATGTATCAACAGTCCTGGTCTTGTGGGCAGGTCCCAGGGGACTGGAGGTTGGCCTATGTGATGTCCCTCTAAGAAAAAGGGCAGGAAGGAAGACCCTGGAAACTACAGCTTGTCAGACTGACCTCAGTGCTGGGAAAAGTCATGGAGCAGATGAACCTAAGTGAGTTCATAAAGCACGTGCAGGAAAAGGGATGGATCAATCCCAGTCAGCAGGGGTTCATGAACAGCAGCTAATAGACTAAACTGGATATTAGAAACAATTTCTTTCCTAAATGGTGGTCAAGCACTAGAACAGGCTGCCCAGGGCAGTGGTGGAATCATCATCCCTGGAAGTGTTCACAAACCATGTAGATGAGACCCTCAGTGACATGGTTTAGTGATGAGCTTGGCAGTGCTGGGGCAATGGTTGGCCTTAATGATCTTAAAGGTCTTTTCCAGCCCAGCTGATTCTATGGTTCTTTGATTCTAGCACAGGCATTTGGAGCACATATGTAAGTGGTTGTTCTGTTCATGGAATTTCAGATGCTGCTTGGACTTTTTTATAGATGGAAATAGATTTTATTCTCCTGAGTTGTGCAATTAATTTCTTTGACCCCTGGTAGGTGCAGTTCCAAAATCTCAACGATCAGCCTTGGATTAATCAGGGCTCCTCTGCCACACACTCCAGGAGACTGCAGCATCTCCTGAGGTAATATATAGGATATCTTGCATTTATCACCAGTTTGGATAGGGGCCAGGCCTATTTCCCATGCCATTTCCAGCTTCACCTGTTGTAAGGGTTGCTGTTGCTTGGTTCCCCACATAAACCAATCTTACTTACATAACTAATGATAGTGGTTTGGCTAGTTAATGTATCCAGGAATGTGCATTTGTCAGAATCCTACCATCCCAACAGAATACTTAAATGTCCTTTAGCTGCTGTTGCTCTTTCCTTCCTTCCTTTCTTCTTCCCTTGTTACTGGGCACTCCAGCAGGAAGTACAAAAGGAAGCAATTTGCAAGGTTTAGTATGGGATCATCTCAGAAGATTAAAAAGGAAACAATGTACAAAAGCCAGTTTACTCTACTGTTCATTCCCTTCTCCCCTTGCTCAAACCAGGGGCGCAGATGTGTCCTGTTTAATTTCTGCTTTGTTTTTCTCACAAGGAGCTAGTGCAGCAGTGTGTTGGGTGGGTTGGTTTGTATATTTATTTAGTTATTTAAGCAAGTGTTAAGACCTTCCTTGTTCAGCTCAGGTACCAGCTTAGGTACAACCTGAGGACAACATGAGTGACTAAACAGCAGCAGAGGATCAATTCAGTATTCCAGATCTTAGCTTAGTACTGCAGCAGGCTGAACACGGAATCAGATCTTGAGTGAAAGATGGCATTTGTAGCCTCCACCAACACTGTCAGACAGTATCTGTGTACCTAACTTGAGCCATGACAACAAGAGAAAGAACAAATCCTGAACCTCATTGGAATCACAAAGAGCAGCACATAAATGTGTCAGCCTCCAAGTAGCTCCAGTTTTCCTCGAAGCACAGACTAAGGCCATGTTCTTGGAGAACCTGGAAATTCGTGTTTTGTACCTTTGCACTTTAGAGAGCCCACCTATTGCATCCTGGCTCTGAAGACTGTATCTCAGAGAATACACTATTGTCAAGTACAGAAGCCACAGTGATGACTGTACACCCACAAACCTTTATGATTTTTCCAATTATGGAAGGAACTTTAAGACGTAATCTTGGCCACTCTCCTATCCATCACACAGATGTTCACACCTTGGGGGCTTTCATTACACTGAGAAATACTCATCCAAATAGAAGCCTAATTAACACCTCTTACAAAGTCTGCAGAAAGTGATTCACTAGTGTTAGGCTGTAAACAGCAATAACTGGATTCCTTGCGCACCTCAAGCAATTTGACAGCAATATCATTCACACAAGCACCCCTGTAGTTCTGGCACAGCCCTTGCAAACGTGTACCTTGTCAAGAGAATTACACAGGGCAGAACTGAGACTCACCCCAAACCAGATTGTAGCCTAATGATGACTTTCACTACACAATCACGACACACAGACACAAGTTGTTCCGAAAGGCTACTTCTTCTATTAGCTGTTCAAGATGATTAGATTAACAGTAACAATTAAAGGAAGAAAAGGGAGAAGTTTGGTTTTTTTTTAAATAAACTTTTAATGTGCTATATAGGCATGATCACTACGAGATCTTCCACCTATACGCAATACTACATACTGCAACACGACGCGTTTTCACTGTATATTAAAAAGTCTGGGAAGAATATTCCTTCACTGGAAAAATATCATACAATCACTTAAATAAACAAAGACAGCATTACAGTGCAAACAAAAATCCCCATTTTATTTATTCTGCAATTAATGAGCACTTCTTTCTAAAAGTCTTTTTAAAAAATAATAATAATAATAATAATAATAATAAAAACCCAAACACTTCCCACAGACAACCAACATTTTCTGGGATTATTTCCTCTGGCTGAATCAAGAACCATGATCTGATCCTTGAAGCTGTAATAAACTACACACATTTGTGTGATGCTTATTCACCTGATTTGTATGAAGCAAGGGATCCCAACCCAAAATCTGCAGACTGCAATAAAACGGCACCTGCAGGCTTCAGCTGACTTTCAATCACGCCCATGACAAGATCTGATACAACAGTTATCCCCATGAGGTAAAAACAATATGCTTAAGGAAGCCTGCAAGGCCTTGGTTGATGTTGGTTTCTACTGGCAATCGCTCCTAGAGAGAGTGGCCGCATACTTTTCCATTACAGCAATAAATTGGCCACAGAACAGCAATATTGCCAAATTCTCAAAAATGCACTTCAACATGCAAAAGAAGAAATGTGAGATACCTCTGTCTCAAGGAGCATGATGGAGTTGCCAGAGCCTACACAGGCAAAGACTCAGACAGCAGCAGACTCAATCTAATTTCTAACCTCTGCAAGCTCTGCCACCCTCATGTATTCCTACTGTGGTGGAAAAAGATTTAAAAGTGCCTCTATGCTCTTACCAATTGGGTGATGTTAGGAGGAGAATGAAGAGTTCTGAAAAGACTTTAGGGAAATAAACAGCATGTGTAGGTGAGTATGTGAAAGAGGGGATGCTTGGTTTTATTGGAGAGGAATGTCGTCTCTTTGTACTCTATTGTGCCACCCTTCTCTCAGAAAACCACCAAGAGCCTATTACAATGCAGATTCAAATTCTGGGTGACCCACTACTGTTGCTGCACAGAATGACAATGGGCTCCTCACATATGTGATCCAGTCCAGTTCAAACTGTGTTGGATGTCACTTAAAGAACAAGGCAAGCTTTAAAGGAAGCAGAACATTCATCACCAGTGACATTATACAGGACATCCTTGAGGTTCTTATCAGATTAGACAATATAAAGAAGCACTACTTTTACAGGCAGTAAGTGGTTATTCCATTACAATTCTATTTGCACTTCTTTCTAAGCATACATAAAATGGAAGAGCAGTACGTAAGAAAGCTGAATTAGGTAACACACAATTTCACACTCCTATTGCAGCCTGTAAAATACATATACTGCATATAACCAGTTTGCTACTACAACAGCTGATGGGTTAATGCACATCATTCTAGACATAGGTGGGAAATGGCACAAAATGAGGACTACCAGGCTATTGATTGTCCAGTTTTAATTTCTGCACAATTTTATATATATATATATTTCATTTATCCCCTTGAACGAGCACACAGAGCATGTAGAAAGTATCTCTCATGTAGATGGGCACTGAGTTGGCAGGACTAAGGTTGACAGCAGCTGGTGCAGTGCTTCTGGCTGACAGTGGCCAAAATACAGCAGGAGGCTTCTGCTTATGGTGAAAATGAACACTGGCCAGAAGGTAGGTGTCAAGGGACCTTGTTTTAAGAATGTCTTGATGCACCAGAAAAACAAATTTCTGCTACATACCAAAGTTCTCATTTGTACAGCTTATGTTTCATCTTATGGAAAGGCAGTATTACACACACTTGTTAGTCTGCTATCTCAGTAGGATGACTGATACAGATGAATGAGCAAGTGAAGATTTTGCCTACAAAGCTTTATAAAAGCCTTTGACACCCACATGCATAAATACTAACCCATATATTAAAATGCCTCATTCTTAACTACATAAAACATTACAGTTTAACTGCACCAAACAGAATTAGCTGCCTGCATCTATGAGTGAAACTTGCAAATGAATACAGTAACCCTTAAGAGATTATTTTACCAAAAAGGATAAAAATATATAACAAATTACTTTTTCATTACATTCCATCTTCATAAATAATTGACCATGATTTGCTTTTACAAAATTATTTTAAGATTGTGTGCCTAATAGGAGTTCAACATTTGACTACCCCAAGAAACTGCATTAAAAATCCCCCAAAACCCACCAGGCTAAGTGAGCAGAGCCAAAGGGACTTGCCTGCTAAGCAGCTTTTTCTCAGGTCCACCAAGGGACTCTGGGGTCCCTCTGAGTCAGGTTACTCTTTCACATGAAGAAGTTTCTCAGGGTAGCAAGAGAATAAAAGTTGCTGGTGTTTTACTGCTGAGAAGACCTTGCTGATTCTTCTCAAAATATGGAGGAAGAACTGTCGGGAAGTACTTTCAATCACAGAGAAGCTCTGTGAAGGTTGTCTGTTCTCTTTGTACTAAAATAAGATTTCTTTCTGTTATGTAGAAGCCTGGTTCTGGAGGCACCCTGCAGCATAACAGTACCATACACAACTCTACAGAGTGCCCACAATCCTAAGACGAAAGGCTGCCACTCCATCACAGACTCAAGCACTGAATTCTGGCAATGAATTCTGTGCAACCCAGCTTACCTCTCACCTCCCATCCACAGGAAGGGGTGAGACTAGATTATTAGAGGGTCCGAACAGCCACAGGGTAGAGCAGCGACAAGTGTTCTGCTCCTTTGATAGGCAGCTTTTTTGTAGTGTAGTAGTGGATGACTTCAGGAACACTGTCAAAGGGAGGGCTGTTCTGACCCAGGATGTACTTCTCTTTGGTCTTCATCAGCTTCATGTGCATAAAACCTTGACTGCTCCTGCAAGGAAAGCAAAGTGTTAGTTCATGCTTGTGCATAGGGAAGAGGGGAGCAAAACCACAACAGGCTCTCCTTCATGGAAGGAAAAGTAGGATAACAACATATAGTTGTTGGGTGACAGACCAAGACAATGGCCAGACCCTGACAGACAATGATAGCCTGCAAACCCCCAGCGACACTGCAACACAGAGGCAGCCTAACCCAGTGTGTTGTTTTCATCCCATATGCTGTCTGGATCCAGCTGCAAAGCTGAAGATGACCCAGAGGTGTTCTAGAGCACATCCCATTTCTGTCCTACCAAAATGTTTCCCTATTTACTGTTCACTACAGCTAATCCTTACTTCTGGACTAAAACATATCATTAGCTTTGGCCTGCCAGAGGGCTGAGGCTCTCTTCACTAGCCACACAGGCAGGCCATGAGCCTTCATTCAGATGAAGCAAGGCCTTTCCTACTCTGTCCTGTTATCCATGGAACAGACAACATCCATTCCAGCCTCACAGTATCTGGTCAGAGCGTGGCTGTGTGCAGAATCTGGTGGTTTCAGCTGGGAAAACTTCTGCAGATGAGCCCATTCCCAATATCAATGGTATAAAGACTTTCACCTGCCCTCTACTGAACAAAGGCTGCTATCCTGAAGCTTTTCAGCAGGCAGAATCCAGTCTGTGACTTCCACACCTGCCCTAGATTTAGCTGTAACAGTCATTTTTCTTTTTCCCAGTAGCTGGTGCAGTGCTGTGTTTTGGCTTTAGTCCAAGAACAATGCTGCAGTGATGTTTTAGTTCTTGCTCAGTAGCACTTACCCTGATCAAGGACTGCTCTGTCTCATGCCCTGCCAGTGAGGAGAGGCATGGCAAGCCAGGAGGAAGCAGAGACAGGACACCTGACCCAAACTAGCCAAAGGGGTATTTCATACCACAGCACATCATGCCCAGTACAGAAACTGGTGGGAGTTACCCAGAGGGCCCAGATCTCTTCTCGGGTTAGGCTGGGTATCGGCTGGTTGGTGGTGATCAATGGTATTGTGCATCGCTTGTGTGTATTGTTTTTTTTTTTTCCTTCCCATTTTAGTTTTATATTCTCTTCCCTTGTTATTTCCTTTATCATTATTATTATTGGTGGTAGCAGTAGTGGTTTGTGTTAAACCTTAGCTACTGGGCTGTTCTTATCTCAACCCGTGGAGTTACGTTCTTTTGATTCTCCTCCCCATCCCACTGGGAGCAAGAGGTAAGAAGAGAGGGAGTGAGCAAGTGGCTGCGTGGTTTTGAGTTACCAGCTGGGCTTAAACCATGACAGCATACAGAAGCATGCAGTTCCTAGATGACCTGCATGTACAATGCAGTGTCTCTTTGAGGGAAGGCTTATGATTATACAGGGAAGACTTGCATAGTAATGACTGCCATGTCTGCTTCTGCAAAAGCAACCCATCCAATATAATGTCACACTGACGGGTAGCACCCACACTGCCATATAGTACAGTAGTGGTAGAGCTGACCTCACCTCTTCCCAGCAGTGACTCTTCAGTGTCTGCTGTCTTTAGCATGTCATACAGGCTATTTTAATAGGACAGAGTTTAGCCATAAAAAAACAAAAGCAAGGACACTTTTTACACTTCAAGATGTTAAATAAGGCCTAGGTAGAGGGTTTTTACAGCTTACTTCATGTCCCGCTCCCTAACTTGTGGCTCCAAACCACTGACTCTTCCAAGTTTGTCCAGGAACAAACGTAAGTGTTAAAAACTGGAGTCAGTCTCCATCAGCAACGAAAAACAGTGTAAGATGACATAGAAAGCTACAGCAGGAAAACAAAACGTGCCATGTTAAAAGAAGCTTCTCTAAAATCTGCCATTTTCTATTTAGCAGGGGTAGCATTCCCTCCAGAAGTGCTTGCACACTATCAAGCTCATAACTTCCAGATGTATTCCACAATTCTCTGATGAAGTGACCTTTTCTGTTGAGCAGAAACTACTACAGACACTGTAATTACACCTCTATGCACTTAAAATCATGCTTTAAATATAGATTTCTTAGCAGGAAAAAAATCTCTTTGGAATCACAATGTCTTTCTCCCTTTATTTCTTTTTTTTCTTTTTTTTTTTTTTTTTTTTTAAACAAGGGTGGCATCTTTAAATACTTTATTATGAGGACAAATGTATTGTTCTGTTCCTTCACTTCACTATGCATCTGCTTTGCTACAACATGCCTTGAGAAGATAAATTAATGGAATCCCAGGTGCATGCTTATTTCAGGAGTATAGCAAGAACCGGAGAACAATCTACCAAATGGACCTCAATACAGAAAGGGCAAGGACACATACCCTTTCTGCAACAGAAAGAAAACATATGCAAACGAACTGCTATAAGCTGTGATTTCACCACAGACAGCTGTTGCTTCCCTAAGAAACAACTGTATCTACCTTTGGGTAGGACATAGTCATAAAGTATACGATGTCTATGGCTACCAGAATTCCACGAACAAAAAAAAAAGAATCTCCCCTGTATCATGACAGGTCAGCTTTTTAAGAGGCCACATGGTTTGCGAAGATGAGTAAAAAAGAATGTGACACAGAAGTTATGGATAGCAGCCTGATGGAATTCCAAGGCAAATAGAAAGCTTCTGCCCTGCAGACAGAATAAACACAGAAAGCAGTGCAAGCTGGGGCATGACCGGCCAGAAAAGGAACTGTGGTGGACAGGATGCAGAACATGATTCAAAAGTCTGCCCATGAAGGCCTACTGGGCTGTGTAGCAGAAGTGTGGCCAGCTGCTGGAAGAAACTGAGTACTTCCCCTACATACCACTGTGGAGGCTGCAGCTGTATCTGCAACTGGTGCAAGAACCGCCGATGAAAAAGAGAAGCCAACATTAGAGCAAGACCAGAGCAGGGCCACTAAACACATGGGTTCCAGGGGTGGAAGCACATGAGGTACAAGAACAGGCTGAATGAACTGTGTCTGTTCAGTCTGGAGAAGAAAAGGCGAGATGGAGGGTGTCAAGAGTGCAGTCATCCACTGCCTAAATGAGCAAGTTACAGAGAAAATGGAAATCTGAGTCAACAACCTTGAGTTCCCACTGGACACAGGGAAAAACTTCCTCCTCATGAGAGTGGTGCAGCCCTGGGACCAGGCTCTGACAGATCAGGAGGACTCCATCCTCACAAGTTTTCCAAATTTGCCTGGCCTATACAAAGCACTCAACAACCTGATGAGCATGTGCTGGTTGGAGCAGAAGGGTTGGACTAGACACTTCCAGAGGTCAATTCCCAGCCAGATCTGTGATTCTATGACTAATCTTTACCATTTGTATATTTTCAGCTACTAAGTAGAGCTACTAGTTCAATGACAATTTTAGTTTGAAACATTTGTAAAAATGTACTATTGAGGAAAAAATAAATTAAAAAAGGAATCAGAGAAACCTGTGAAATTAAAAATGTCAGGACTACGAAGTAAAACTTTCCTGAAATTGAAAATGTGGGGTTTGTGCCATTATTTCACAAGAGAGCACACAAAATCCACCTCTATTTCAAGCTAGACAAAAAACCCTATTAAGGGGAGACTTTATTTACATATAGAACTCCTGTTAAAACCAACTGCTCTCCACCATCTTTGTGGAACATCCCAGATAATTCAACTGTCAACTGGCTATGTGCAGATGAAAACCTGTGAGGTTGTCTTCATTCAGTTATCAGTAATCTTCAGTCATCTTCATTCTCTTCTGGTATGCCTCGACTCATACAGAATTGGTGCCAAGCAGTAACAGGCAAGGGCAGAAGGCATCTACACTTGTTTAATAGCCCCGTTGCTGCTAGACTGGTGACTAGGATTACAGGGGCACTGCTCTGAAAGGAACCTAGAAGTCGTACACCTCTCTCTTCTCCAAACCTTTTAGATTTAAGCTCTGATTTTAGTATCTAGGAAGACTGATGAAATTTCAGGTTGCAATGAAGAAAAAACTTCATGATTGAACTGGTTGTAAATCAGTTTCTGCTTAGCTTTCTAAGCACTGCTGGAGTCTACCTGAACAAGTACAAGCAGAACGTATGCCTGATAGTGAGTAGTCCTGGTTTTGGAATCCTGATTTCTCATCCATTTCAACAGCAATGGCTATTAGAACCTGCCAGGCCCAAGGTTTCCAAAAAGCAGAACCTAAACAGCAATCCCAAGTTCACATATGTAAACACTGATAAAAGCCAGTGTCTTGAAGAGGTGAGGCATACACATTTTGTGAGAGAAGACGCTGGGACCTGACCTAAGCCACGTGATGTTGTTACTATGTGAATTCTGAATGCCATTGTGGTTTCTAAAGTGTTGCAATAATTCTGCACTACAGACAGTATTTGTTCCTACCTTTCCTTACTGCAACTATTCCCATGGATTTCAAGTACAGAAGAGGAGAATTCCTAGTTGCTAATCCCTGCACCAAACTGCTTCACAATTCTCAAGCACAGATGCTTACACAGACACAATACTTGATACATGACTAACAGTCACACCTTGCTTAAAATGTTTCGCAGCACAACCATAAACTAAGCGACTTTATAGCTTTCCCACACATTTTCCTTCAGTTTTCAAAAGCCAGTAAGGATGGGAAAGGAATTGTGCAGACAGCTCATAAGACAGCGCTTTATTTTGTTCTTATGCCTGAAGTGAGATACGAGAACATACACGAAATATTAAGTAGATATCAAACCTAGTAAATTTTTTCCGTAAAATGTTAATGGTTTTGAAAGACCATTCATGTTCACAATCAGAAAAATTGGCGAAGCTTTCTGAACACTGCTTTTGCTGAACAAAATGCTGTTTTGTTAAAACAGACTTTTTTCATTCATTTTGATTAAATGTCCCCTTGGCAGGGAAAAAAACAACTTCGCAGTAGCATCAGAAAAATAAGATTCTAGCAATGTAGGAAGTATGTTTTGTTGTTCTTTTTTTTTCATTCTGAAATGCCCTTCCATTTTAATATGTTACATGCTGTCACTTTGAGCAAAACCTATAATGCCTTATGCTAACCTACATGAACAAAGCAGTAAATTAAAATTTCCTCTGAAAAACTCTTCCTCCTTCCCCCCTGCCAAGTGACTACTTTGAAAAAATCATTTTACCATGGGTTCAGCAGTAGCAGTCATTTTTCCCCTTCTCAGTAACTGGTGCAGCGCTGTGTTTCTGACTTGTGGCCTGAGAACAGCGCTGATAACACCAATGTCTTAGTTACTGCTTCGTACATTTTGGTCTGGCCAAGGACTTTCTGAGCCTCATGCTCTGCCAGGGAGGAGGGGGAGCCGGGAGGAAGCAGAG
>JANRGW010011781.1:17937-67121 GCA_024733675.1 Psilopsiagon aymara
AAGGCCAGGTTGGACAGAGCCTTGGGTGATATGGTTTAGTGTGAGGTGTCCCTGCCCATGGCAGGGGTGTTGGAACTTGATGATCCTTTCCAACCCTAACTATTCTATGATTTCAGCAGCAGTTTTCTGTAAACAGAAATAATTTTACTTCCAACAGTGGAGTCACTACTTTGAAGGGGGCTATACACATCCTCAGTATAATCTGAAGAGGGAATGGATGGTTGCTATGGTTAACTCTGCCAACTACCCCATGCACACCTTGTTTTAGCACTTTGATACAACCTATGTAACTATGCTGGTGAAATGGGTCTTATATATGCCACTCAAAAATGAAGCACAGGAAAGAGTAAGAAGCCACCTGAATACTGGCTTAGCCAATTCAGTGAAGTCAACAAAACTGAAAGAACGCAGCGGCTTGAAATCTCTTTGACCATCACACAGCACATGCACTTCTAATCAATCCAAAGTGGAAATACTAACCCAATCTGGAATTCACTTCTTTAGACCAGCAGACTAAACCAAAGTAAAGTAGATGTTGCTCCTTACTTCTAAGGAACTTATGAATGTAAAAAGGATTACGTTTGCTGCTGTCTATGGAGGTGTACCTTTCACTGTCATCCCCAGGCAGTAAAATGTGTCTCCAGAACAGACCTATTAAGAAACCATGTAAAAGCCAAACTGGCAGGAGTAATGCTAGCCAAAAAAATTAAACACACTTGTGTCCCAGACCTACCTGGAAGGGCAGGTTCCACATCAGACCCTATCCTGTAACTGGGAAAGAAAAGCAAACAATCCTCTTTGCAGATGTACAGCCTATACGAAGGTAAAGGGACTTTTTGCTCTCCTGCATCGAGTGCCTGGAAACTTCCTCTGCTGGAAATGCAAGAGAACTTATGTTCCTGCCCTTGGCAGAAGGGTTGGACTAGATGATCTTTGAAGGCTCCCTCCAACCCAAGTCATTCTAAAACATGTTGAAGCTAACATCTGCAATGTATCCTAATCAGCCTAAGGTAGCTGTAGCAAGTTCAAAGCAGCACTGAGACTAGAACAATGCTCATTTCCTAATTCTGTATATCTTTCATTATTGATCCTGGCCTTTTTACTTTCAAGAACTGTAGCAATACTGTACAGCTGTAGCACAGTAAACCATACAAAGCTTTCCTTCCATGTATGAAGCAAAAGAAATAAAATCCCCAAACAATACAGTTGATTATTCACCCTGAAGCAGAAACAGCAGTTTCATTTCATTAAATAGGCACCAAATGAAGACTAAAAATATCTTAACATCTTCAAATTGCAAGGCCCTAATTCAGTGATTGTCACTATGTATCATGCACACTGACAGTCTCAAACTGACTGGGTGCCCTTCTCAGCTGAACCACTGCAGCAAAAGACTGGATTATTTTCTATTCTTGTACCAGAAAAGTTATAGCTTATAAATTAATTACTTTTTATATTACATTTATTTTTTCTACCTATAAATACTTACTTCAATGAAAGAGAATAGTCATGCTTGCTTGTTTGACTATTTCTTACAAGGTAGCTACACTCTTTACATAAACGTAACAGGTTTTCTGCATCCGTCCGGCTGATTGCTCCATGATACCATCTAGGAAAAAGGAGAGAGATTAATACACACATTCCAACTCATACTCCTTTCATTACTTCTTCTCTTTAAGTTATGAATAATGGTTACTATCACATGGATATCTTTTAAATCTGCATTATGAATAAAAAGCACATTGGTTGCATTATCTGCGATATATCAATATTTCAAATGATATACAAAAGAACAAAAAGAAAACTGCATCTGAAGAATATGAAAGTTAACCGTGGAAAACATTGGCAAAAATTAATTATTGAGAAAGAAGAAAAATGATGAAAGTGTGAAGATCTATCATGAAGACACTTATTCTAAACATAGCAGTGACAAATCAGAGCACTTTAAGTAAATCTCTGGTGGATCTGTGGAGTGGGTGTGATCAGTTCAGGGAAGAAAAGAACTGGGGAGAGAAGAGATAGGTCCTTCACTAAACTGACCACTGCAAAGAAAGAACCTTCTCTCAGCACACACTGCTCCGTATCAGCAATTAAAATCTCACAGTCTCAGTAGTGAACATTGACAGTTCTCTCAAGTTTCCAGAGCAATGTAGTGTGCCTGGTCCTGCACTGCGTCAGTCACATCTCTGAGGAAGATCTCTTCCTTCCTGCCATTGCCAGATGCACTTTGAAGCACAATGTGACGTTATCATGCCTGCCTAAGCAGGATAATGCTTACATCAGGAACGGCTGCTGTGTGTTATTACCAGGAACTGTCACTGACCTTGTGCAAAAATTTTTTTTCCATTTGTTGTAATTTTATTTATCCGCTGAACTTACTCTAAGGGAGATACTCCAACTAAAAGGTGACTAAAGACCAGACAGACGCCTTTGATGGAAGTCTTGCTCTTAACTACTCCATGCCAAATCTAATGAATGAGCTACACAAAAGTTGGTGCTCAAATTAAAAATCCATTGTGTGCCTGGATGCAATCACAGTTGTCATTAGAGAAAGCTAAAAAAGAGACTTATAAATTTATATATTCACGACAGACTAGAAAGGGAGTCCCTAACAGTTCCATCACTTCACAAAACTGAGACACATATGCAAATGTTTTTAGGGGGTGTTCTTCCTATCTCCCATGGGATATTTACTGCTGAAGGATATTTCTGAATAAGTAATTTAAATACTATGTCATCTTCTGAGTGTAAGGGAAGAATATTAACTCTAAGTGTGAATCAGAAAATGGTTTTAGGACAGTCTAAAAATTATTCTCATTATCTATTTCCTATTTCTATACTTTTTTCTGATCCAGCCAAAACCAGGGAGATACCTTGGACTCTGACATTCAGAAGGAATTATTTCATCTATTGTTCAGATCTGGTGCTCCCTAGTTGTAAGAGAGATTCACGGAGAAAGAATGCAAGGCTGGTTTCAGGAAGCAAAACCCGCTTTTGAAACAAGTTGGAAGAAAAGCAATGAAGTATGAAGATAACTGCTGATGGAGAATAACTGATTCACAAGTGACCCATGGAAGTTGTTTTGGCTACAGCCGAAGAGTAAAGAGCAGTAGCCAGAAGTGTAATTGCTTGTGAATCATGCCCATGTAAATGGAACACTGAGATTGCTCCAGCTAGGTAGCAAGATAAGCATGGTGTGATAATGAGCTTAAAGTTCCTGACAAATCTGCTGTTTCAACTCTAGTGGGTCAGTTTGCCCTGGGTGTGTTTACGTTTTTAAATGTTAACATGCAGGTACTTCTACAGATGGTCAAAGACAAAACAGTGAAATGACAGCTTCTGAAAGATACCAATGCAAAAGCATGAGGCATAAAAACCTGAAGACATGCATGCCTTCTAATAAATCCTGGAAAACTGGCACACAATGCTAACCTGATAGCAAAATTCAAACATAATCACACACTTTGATCTTTATCAGGATCTCCTCCCCGGATTGAAAGCTTCCTGACTGTGGTTTATAGAATGTTCTTCCTAATGTCCCTTACTTTCTCAATGGCCAGGTTTCAGCTGCAGCTCCTGAAGACAGGACAGCTGCATCAATTGCACAGTAAGTATAATAAGTTATTACAGCTCATATAAAGCACAACACTACTCTGTTTTTGAACTGGTCAGAACAAAACAGGAAGTCACCGGATCTTGTACATACAGCTGGGAGGGATTCACTTTCAAGAACACAACAGAAACAGCAGAATATACTTTCTTCTTTTCAGTGTTATTGAGGAAGTGGAACAAATTCATTCAACTCTCCTGGATCCATCTTTCTTAATCACAACTAAACAACTGTAAGTATTTTCTTGATATATTATTACACCTTCATATTTCTCCTTCTTTGGGAAACTTGCTAATCTACTTGTCCACTTGCATGTTCAGGAGCAAAGTATTCTCACAAAAAGCACATTCACATCAAGACATGACTTTTTCACTTTTCTGTGTGAATCCATTGGCTTCACAGTGCTCAGAAATATCAGGGCAACCTGTGTAAATTGGTCCACAAAAAGATTTTCATTTTTATTTGTATAACAGAGGATTCTGGCCCCTTCTGTGAGGCTGCACCTTTGGTGTAACACTGTACAGAGGGTCATTCCATCACACAAGCCAATCTGTACAAGTGGTTCAAGAAAGGGTAGGACAGAGGACACCTTTGTGGATATCAGACATTCACTGCAGAGAATTCCCTCAGAACTTGAGTCTGGAGCTGACAAAACTGCCTCTAAATACCACCCTCAAGCCTGACACCACCAGAGCTGAAATGCCTCTTTTCTGAAGGCTTTGTAAGTGGTCTCATCAGTCTCTCTGTGGAGCAGAATTACAGACAGAAGCAAGGTGCATCTACGGGAGGCACGAGAAACATGCTATGCAGCCACAAAGATATGGAATCTGTGCAGCTTTAAAGCACAATTTGTATATAGGTGATAAGCATCCGTTTTCCCTAATGCAATGTAATCAACACAGTTGAAAGTGGAATAATTGCACATTCTTGGCAGACAAATTTCACTGTCCCTGAGAGGTATTTCCTGCTTAAAAGTATTTTGTCTCCCACAAAAGCTAATCACAGGATTAACAGGAAGAGTTTCTTGCACTAACACAGGGGAAACTTAGGAGGGGGAACTACACAGGAGGATCTGGGACACTTGCTGCTTTTGTAATTGGAGAGACAAAGAGCTAGAGAGCAATTACTTACATCTGCTTTTCCAGTTGAATAGTTGGATCTATTCTCTCTCCCAGGATCCCACAAAACTCTGGACTGCCATGTCTGATGGGTTTAAAGCCTCTTCCAGGTGCTCTTAACTGCCTGTGCTGGTCATTTGAGGGAGAAGGAGATGCTTGCCGTTTCTCACTTCCATTAAATTGGGCTGCAAGATACACAGTAATTACCTCTCCAATCAAGGCTAATAAGGACCAGAACAGTTGTAGCACTTAAGAGAGGTTTCACACTTCCCAGGGAGAATAAACATGCACCCACAAGCATTAAGATGTAGTGGTTTATCCACAAACTCATGTAAAGGTGCTTCTAACTATGCTAAAACCAGTCCTAAAACTCTTCTGCCTTTCCAACAGCAAAATGCGCCACTTTCCAACAGCAAAATCCACACTCTTCCAGACCTTGTTAAAGTAATTAAGGCTTATTTTAGCATTTGATACTTTCCAAGAAATGATACTGCTAAGCAAGTAACATAAACAAAGATAGGCTCCAGCCCTAACTACTGTAACAAACAAATGAGAACATTCGGAATCCAGCTTGCCTCAGTGGAATCATCCTGATCATCCTAATCCACCTAACATCCACATCAGAAACACTGTCAAACAGCAATGAATTAAAAGTGTTTCCCCTTATACAAAATAGGCACAAAACTTTTGTTTTGAAACGTTAGGGTACAAAGTGACAAAAAAGGAAAATAGCATGTATTAGTCTCTTCTACAAGCTGTATTATTCCAGGAAAACCAAAATAACTTATTTTTCAAATCTGTAATTTTTAGAGCACTGCAACATCTATAGCAAAGCACAAACTGATGACGCGGTGCTGCCACATGTTGCTGAAAAAATCCACGGCTGCCCCATCCCTGGCAGTGCTGAAGGCCAGATTGGATAGGGCTTGGAGCAACCTAGTCTAGTGGAAGGTGTTCCTGCCCGAGAACTAGGTTATCTTAAGATCCTTTCCAACCCAAATCATTCTGTGATTCCATGTCAGCATCCTCATTCTACACTTACTACACTTACAGATTCTACATATGTATGTAATTTCAAAAAATTAAACAAAGAATATCGTCAGAAATCATGAAAGGAGCTACCCACACCATCTTCCTTACTTTTGCTGCCTTCTATGGCTTGCTGCTTCATCAAAAACTAACACCCTAAGCTGCACATGAATCAGGAGGCAATCAACAAAATGTGTACAAACACACGAAGTGCAATCAGCTCCCCTATGAGTTTCAAGATCTGTGAGCTTCAAGATCAGAGGAAATGGTACAAGGAAAACTGTGTGTTGTAGATTGCCTGCATTTACAGCTGAGCTTATAACATACAGCCACTTATGCATTTGGCAGCAGTACTTATTGTTTTAATGCAACACTATAAAACAGGAAGATAGCTGTAATGTTGAAAAACATAATGCATACAAAATAGAGGTATGATAGCTGCCTTTCTTATGGGGTTTAGAACACTTCCAAGTTTTCTATTCTGAGAAAGTAGGCACAAATTATTGCAAAAATTGGATGGATGTATTTCATCATATTCTGAAGTATGCATGGCAGAAATATACTTGTTATTTCTTAAAATGGTAACTCAGATTTAACCTCATCACATGTCTAATGAAAGCTGATCAGCATAACCAGGAGAAAGATTGAATGTTTGTACTTGCCAGTGACATATATGAACAACATTATTATTTCAACTGTAGGAAAACCACCTGGATATAGTTTGGGAACTCAGTGGAAACTGGTGAACTTCATGTCAGCTTCTGACCAACCAACATCTTTCACACCAAAAAATTCAGTTCATAGAACAAACATGAAACTCAGTCTCATAAACAGCAATACCTTTACAATGTGATGGTTAGAAGTAGGATTTGCTCCCCAAAATTGGCACAAAATTAAATTTCAGATGCTTTGAATGTTTTCTCTGTCTGAAAAGCTCAGGCATATCACTGAACTCTTGCCCTTTCATGTACTTTTTTTTTTTTGGGGGGGGAGGGGGTTGTGTGAGAAAGAATTAAATTGGCAGGAAGAAGGAATCTGAGAGGGTCATCCAGACAGATTAAATTGACAATGTGACACCCAGTCAGGCAACAACCCATGCAATGCTGTTATCAGGGCTGAGTATAGTCCCTTTTAACCGAATCTACAGTATACATAGTGAAGGTTCAGAAGCTTGGCTACATGCAGCAGGAAATATAAAGTTTTTCACTGCTGTGGTACTTCTGTTTACACAGCCATTGCAGTTATGGAACTGACTGCATATCTGACCCTTCCTCACAGCTCATGTGGCCTCTCTTCCCTCACCCTGTCGCTGGTGTCATGCTCCTCTGCTGGCAGACTCAAGCCAGAAATCCCCTGCCTCACGTGCCAAGGTCCTAGGCTTTCTGTACAACAGCAATTGTCAAGGAGCTCATGATCAGTGCTGAAGACTAGTACCACATGGTCCTCTTTGTAACAGAGGCTCACTTGTTTTGTGAAGCAATACCCAAGACAGGATTTACAGCTTTTACATGCATTTACTTTACCCAAAGGTTTGCTGCGACATATGACAACCTGGAAAGGCCTCATTTCCTCATTTGGGAGCCAGTGTCGACCGAACATTCCTGAACTGGGCTCTCCCTTCCCAGGCACACTGATGTACCACAAAACTACTCCATTACTGCTAGTTTGCCTGCCTCAGCTCTTCTGGGCAAACTAGTTTGCCCGGCTCAGCAAGAGGTCTAACAAGACCTGCCCAATTCCCATAAAAGCCATCAAAACCACATTTCAGCTTCAGCTGTAGAGCCTCCAAGGAAATAAGCCTAAATTTGTTGGTTAAGGAACTCAAGCTTCAGACAGTCAAAATGCTGCACTCCAGCTCTGCTACAAAAGAGATAAATCTTCCAGCTCTACAGTCAACAGCAGAAGTCCCTGGGGAAGGCTGTACATAGCTTGCTCCACAATGTCAATACGACACCAGCCCCAGGCCCAGCTCTTAGGAGTCACAGAGAAGACACACTGCCCTCTATGGTCTTTAATTCAGTCCAAAGGCTTTACTCACCCTCTCATTTTCAAACAAAATATTCTTTGTTCTCATGTAGCTCTAACCCCAAATTGTCCAAGAACATGCACAAGAATGGCTGAATATGTCTCCAGTCAAGCAAACCCTGGACAGATTGGCAAAAAATAACTGGAAGCATTTCAGCTGACACAGTCAACAAGAATTAACTGTTCAGCCTCTTTGCACTTGTTCAACTGTAATCTGTAGTCACTGTGGCCCAGACATTCCCATGGCATGTGGCCTAGGCCAAAGGTCTAAAAGAATGGGTATGAATAAGGAAACACAACATCCTTCTTCTTTGTGGGCAGAAATGCACACACCGCTAATAAGAAAGGGTCTTGGGTGACAGGGAGTAGGCGTCTGAAGACGGGAGAAGTCTCAAGGAAATGCAAGAAGGTAACAGAGTGGCACCAAGTGTCAGTGAGAAAGACGAGTGAGACTAAACACAGACACAATTCTGTGGGATATAAGAGAGGGTAAAAGATGACCACAAGCAAAAGAAAGATGGACGAGAAGGAGATGTGGCAGACGGAAAACAGTGAAAACTCTCTAGAATCTGGAATTCCCTGGAGAAATTATGGAAAATTTCTAGAGAAATTCCCTGGAAAAAAAATGTGGAGAGCAGCCTAAGACTCACTGCAAATACACTGACTGTGGTACTGCACAGCCCCTATATGTGCTCTAAGTAACTTTTTGATCCTTCCAGTAGCAAACACCCTACCTCTACAACAGAGTAACTGTTGACTATGTTGATGCATATTAAGGCTTGTCTTTCAGGAGATGGAGGCTGCACATATGCCTTCGCTGAGGGAAAGGCAGCATTGCTGCCATCATAGGGACACATGAAAAGGCTTGGAAATGTGTACTGGACTGGGGCAGGCACCAGTGCTATAGCATAAACAAAAGCAGAAAGCTTTACACACATACACCAGGCTGATAATCAGCATCTGCAAAAAAAGCCATCGTGGCATTGGAAACCCAGTGATACGTGTCCCTGAGTAGCCTATCTTGACACACAACAGATTATCCCAAATCACAGCCAGGATCTGACAGCTAGGCAATCTCCCAGCACAAGTCAGGCAAAAGGGTTGAGTGAGCTCAGGCAAGCCTGAACCAAAGCCTGCTTCCACCAGGCAGAGCTCAGCAGCAGAACTGTGTAACATACTAGAAGACAAACAAGCAGGTTAGTATTAGAGTTCATGCTCTTTAGGGAAAGAGAATACTTTACCTACACAGCACCCAACAGAACTAGATGCTGGTTTAATTCCAGCATGAAAGAACTATCAGCATATGCTTAATGGGAAAGTGTCTGAGCCTGGAATTCTGCAAGATTATCAACAGCTCGCATGCCAGGGGAAACCATGCTGCTAGAAAGTTGAAATAATTTTTCTCTAACCTTCTGTTCCATAGGAGCACCACAAGGGGAAAGGGAATGCTAAACAAGAAGGTTTTTTTTAAGCAGCTGCTTTAGTTTCATCCTTTTGTCTCTCCCACCCACATTTCACAGGATGGATACTGCAGGTATCAGCTTGGCTTGGCAACAAACCCAAATCAACCACAACCTGAAGATGTAAGAACAAATGAAGCAGAGAGGCAGAATCAGTCTCACCACAGATTGCCACACCACTACTCCACTGTGCTAAAAGAGAGCCACGTTTCTGTCATCCACATCCACCTACCTATTAGGGGAACAGGTCAAAAACACTCAAAAAGAAGAAAGTCTGTTTACAGAACAGCGGCCCTTTATAGGTCTGGGAAGAAGTCAGTTTTCATTTCCACAGTGTGGCAGTATCATGGCACATGGAACTGCAAAATCATGGAATAACTCAAGTGGAAAGGGACTGTGGCAGGTGTCCAATCCAATCTGCCCCAGGCAGGTTCTGCTATGTGATCATATCAGGTTGTTCCAGTGTTCATTCACATGGGATGAAAAAATCTGAAGATGGAGACTGTAAGGACTTCCTGGGCAATTTGTTCCAATGCTTGACTGCCCTTGCAGAGGAAAAAAAATTTCCAGTATTGAATCAGAACCTCTCCTGAGTCAACCTATGTCTCATTTTCCCATCGCACCTGCTCATTTGTGAAGAATTTGGCTCCACTTTCTCAAAGTTCTCCTCATAGGCATTGGAAAGTTGACACTATATCCCCTCAAAACTTTCCCTTAGACAGGCTAAGCAAGTCCAGTTCTCACCACACATCTAATCCCCATTCCCCAAGGACTCCTTAATCTCTTAAGCCAGTCTTCAGTCCATATCATTGCAGGGAGTTAGTCTGCTCCAGATGCAGGTATTGTGTTTGTCCTGGTTGAATTTTCTATGCTTGTTGTCTGCCCATTTCTCCAGCCTGTCCTGGTCCCTTTGAATGACAGCTCTGCACGCACACCCCCTCGACATTTGATATCTTTACAAACTTGATGAGTTCCATTCCCTCTCCTCCTCCTCCAGGTTCCTGATAAAGATGCTAAACAGGAAGAATTCCAGAACAGATCCCCTGAAGAATCATACTTTTAAACAAACTCTGGGAAGAATATGAATCACTAAGCATTATTCCTTGAGGTCAGTCACCCTGACAGCTTTTCATGCATCTAGTAGTCCACCCTTCTAGGCTACAGCATTTCAAACCAGCTAGCACAGCTGATGCCACAGTACAGCATGCTGCAGGCTGAAGTTCAACATAGATGACGCTCACTGCTCTCCTACTATTAACAGATCTAGCAGTTTCAATGTGGAAAGCAAACAGGTTTGTCAAGCAGGATTTATCCAGGGTAAATGCATCCTGACTACTAATCATTGTTCTCAGTATTCTTCCCATGCTCCCTCCCAGAATCACATCTCTTTTTCTTCCCTCCTTATCCCCACAACCATCCCCATACACAACTCTCCTTTCCAAGCTTTCTGGCAAGCTAACTCCTAAAAAGGATGGGTAACAACCTTGATCCTAGACACAGCTTTTCACAAGAACATACTACTGAGGAGAAAATCACAGAGCATGTATGAATCTAGCACCCTATAAGAGCACCCTGGAACGTGGTCAGACCAACTGATTCAGCTGGGCTTTGATGGGCATACAGAGGCAGTTTGAAAGAAAAAGCCCTGGAATCATATATTCACTGAATGAGGCCCCCCAAAACCATTCATGAAGAGCAACAAAAGGAAAAACAAATAAAAGAAAGAGGAGCAGTTTAACCAACACCAAGCACAGACATTAACAGAGACAGTAAACATTTTTTGTCATATCTCCCTAACTGACAAGTTCTGATAACTGCGAGAACTTCAGCAGTTCAAAGGGATTAATCCAAAACCAAGTTCTACATTAAATCAAAGAATCACTTAAGTTGGAAAAGACCTTTAAGATCATCCAGCCCAACCACTAATCTAGTATATCCAAAGAAATGCTTGCAATTATAATTAAAATACTCTCAATACCAAGAAATTCATCACTGAGTAAAAGTATGTTATTGCATGCATGTCACTCCACTATTTTTTTGTCCTTTCCCTTTAAGAACTGCCCCACAATTTAAGGACTTTGCAAAGCAACTCCCTTGTCTTAGAGCCACTCAAGAATGAACACTATATACATCACATCCATTAAAATGGAGGTAAGGGCAAGGAGTGCTGACGTGACTGACAACAGGTTAGTTGAAGAACCACACTAAAGGTCCACATTTCTGCAACAGGTAAAGAATTGAGACTACCCATATTTGCTTTCTAGAGATTCCTACGCATACATACACACACACAGACGCACACTAGAAGAGCAGAAACACTTTAATTCTCCCAAGGCAAGTACATATACTATGAGTGTGAGAGAAAACTTCCTGGTTGGGATCCAGGAATCCTACCTGCCAGAGCTGGGATGGTGACTTTGTTCCACTCCCATGGCTGATCATATTCATCTGCAGGCCTGTCATCATCCTGTGGCAACTTGCTTTCTCGTAAACGGTGACTCACCACACTTTCAGAATCAGATTCCACACCACTGCCTTCTGGTTCATAGGGTGTGTCATAGAGCTGCATGTTTTTTTGATGGGACTTTATGCCTTCCTGCTTCTGAAACTCTGTTGGCAAGAAACAAAATTGCGTCAGCATCACTACTAACCATGCCTTATCATTAGTCAGTAATTCTAGAGCATTCAGCTTCCATCCAGTCCTTAATAGCCACATAATTATACAGATGGCAAGATTGTACAAGACTTTAAACTCTACATTTGGTTAACTGGCTGGAAGCGAGTTTTCTCTGGCTAACAACTATAGCACACACAGTCTCATGCCTCCACAACTTTCCCTCGCTTGCATAGAGACAGATTACAGGAAGCACACCATCCCTGGCAGTGTGTGTAAAGCACACTTACAAGGAACTGTAATCTGAATCTGCAGAATAGAAATCTGTGCATGCACTTAAATCTTTAAGAGAAGATCCTTCATGGGTTCAATTCAAAGATATAAAGATCACAAAAAAATAAATAACACAGTACAATATGCTAATAAAAAATTTTTTGCAGTTATCTCTACAGAATATCAGCAAAAAATTACTAGGACTAGAGTAAGAACAGAATACCAGCAGAAAATAAGCTAGAACTAGAGTAAGAACACTAAACAAAAGCATTGGTAACTAGATCTTAGCTCACACTGCATTAAAACCCCATGTGTTTCTGTAAACTAACGCTGATCTTCTAAAAAATAAACATGTTGAAACTTCATAGAAAGAAACAATATACTGCCCTCATGAATACAGAAAACCAGAAACAGGGAAGCACAGCTAGCAAATCAAAGGGCAAACTGCCAGGCCTTCACATGGGCCCCAAAGAGACTACATCCTTGTAGTAGGACCCTACCACACGTATAGGTGGGTCCTATCTATGACTAGTATGAGCACCCCCTAAAAGCAGTGTGCCAGGAGCAAGCTAGTTCATAGAACTGGAAAGAAGCCAGTGCAGAGCTACCAAGAGAGCAAGGTCCAATGGTGTATGACAAGAAGAGATGGTTTTGTTACTCTGGTAAGGAGAAGGCCAAGAGGGGGATGTGACAGCAGCTCTCAGCTGCCTGTGGAGCAGCCAGAGCCCTTCTCGTGCAGAGATGCCATAAAGAGAAAGAGATCTAAGATGTAGCTTGAGAGATCCAAGTGAAACATTTGGGGAACCTTCTTCCACTGGTCTGCAGCATAACCCTAGGATAGGTCATCATGTAGGTCATGGGAGGAGGCTCCATTCTTCGGAGTTTGCAGAGCCTTGGCTATACAAACCCAGTGTCACTTCGTCTACCAATACAAAACTGGACAGAGTGGATGACAGATCAGGTGGCCGTGCCCTCATCTGGAAGGACATGGAGATACTGGAAAATTGCTAACTGGCTGGAAAGCAGCTCAGCAGAGAACTTTGGGGTCCTCTATGACAGCAAGTTGAACATGAGCCAGCAATGCACCCTTAAGGTAAAGAGGGCCTGTACTAACCTGGGCTGCATTAGGATAAATGCTGAAAGCAGGTCAAGGGAGGCGATTCTTCCCTTCTACTCAGCACTGGTGAGGATACATCTGGACTGTTCTCACCTCCCCAGTGCAAGATAGGCATAGACATACTGGAGCAAGTCCAGCAAAGGTCTATGAAGCTAATACACGACTGGAGCATTTTTCTTACAAGGAGAGCCTGAGAACTGGGGCTGGTCAGCCTGAAGAAGGTAAGTTTCAGTGAGGACCTTGTCAATACAAATACCCAATGGCAGAGAGAGACGATGGACGGCAAAGCCAAATGACAGGACAAAAAGCAAATCAAAGTCCATGAAATTCCATCTGAACACAAGAAAACACCTTTTTGCTGTGCTAATGATCAAACATTGAAAGAGGTTACCTGGAGAGTCTCCGTATGTGAAGATATGCAAGACTCGATTGAATGTGGTCATGGGCAACCTGTTTCGCCTGACCCTCACTGAATAGGGTTTTTTATTAGATGAAATCAAAGGGGGAAGGAAGACAGCTTTTAACCCACAAACCTAAGTAAAGATTTGGAGCTGTTCTTTTCATTCCTGTAACAAAATTCATTCATAAATTTATCAGCATGAATATTACAACCAAGTAATTTCTAATTTCTCCAAACCATGTCAAAAGTACTGTGAAATGTCTACAATATGAAAACAATATGAAAGAGTACCCTTATTATTTGGAAAAAAAAATAAAAAGCTTATACAGTACAAATACAATAAACTTTATGCAACATACACCAAAACCAATCGTGCAAATTCAAGCAATATAGGTCATGGCAATTCCTAGTTACGAACAACAACCACCTTTCAATACAAGCAAAACTTAGAAAACGGCATCTTAAAGAGCAACTTATTTGAAAAAAGTGTTTAAAGCTTTTTAATTAAAACACAGTCTTTGTTTTTCACCTATCTTTTGACAAGAATTTTACTATAGGAAAAATGATGTGTTAAGAAAACCTGTGTTAGAAAGGATATGCCACCAAGACTCTCTCGGATAAATTCTCTGGGATAAAAAGATATATTTTTTTTTTCTTTTAAAGTCAGGAACATGATATGTATCTGATTTTCAGTACTGTGAAGCCAGCCACTGATAGACTAGGAAATCTGCATTTCTGAGGAAGAAAAGCCACAGTCCTACTAAATCAGAGACTTTACAGAAAGGACCAATGCACCAGACCACACAGGAAAAATTGCTGGTAAACAGAAGGTGGTATCTACTGATTCATAATTCATGCTCAATTAGAAAAACTAAAAATATTCGATCCTAAAGAGGAAAAGTTTCTCTAGGCAAAACTAAAACTTAGGGAGAGCGAATAAGTGGAAGAAGGAGAATATATCTACATGCATATATAAAAATACACATGTGCATACATATACACACTTACACACAGCCTTTTTTATAGAGCTTCCTATAAATTTGCTTGAAACCCCATTTTTTTTACTTAATACATTGGAAGAGATTTTGGAAAATTTAATTTTAATACAAGTAAAACCAGAAACAGTTGCTTTCAGTAACAGACAGCAACGCTCAATTTGCACCACAAGCATTATATACAGATAGTTCAATGCAGACTTGATATCTAAGAATTAGATAGTTGAAAACAACAGAACATTTGTGATGAAGCATTTCTTACAGTTTTCAAGCAATCTCTAATCAATGACAGCTCTAAGTGCTGAAATAGTCTGGAATGGCCAGGGAGCCCAAAACTGATAATTTCACTTTTTTTTTTTTATTTTTCACTTTTATTAATTGTATCTTTTGAATTCTTACTGCTGACATAGAACAGTACATGTTTATACATTTTATACATATGGAATTATGCTCAATAAATTATTAGCTACTAGAAGAAATAACTAAGGTTTTAAGTAACTTTTTTTGCTAGCAGGCTGAAAGACCCTCACAAATAATTCGTATTCTCACAGACTAGCATTTATAACAGAATCAGGCTCCAGTGTAAAACCAAGAACCTGAAAAGCAGGTTACAGAAACTGAGACATCTGTGAACACAAGATTATAAGGTACAAGACTGAATTTGACATTCTTCTTCCTGTTTGATGAACAATTCTGACAAACACATACAGAACAGACAAAGCTCCACAGGGGAGCAGTTAACCTCATGATAACCTTCCAGCAATCACACTAAACCTCTCAATAGTCTTAAATAATTCATCAGCATTACTCATAGATGCACTGTGTTCCTCAGTAGAGTTTGGAGCAAATTAGGGAATGTGTCAAGAAAACAGAACAGCTAAAAACCCAACAAACGAAACTCTGAAGACAGTAATATTTGCTTATAGAACCCAGTAGGTGAGCTTCTACAGCTTTCTTTCCAAGAGGAAGCAAGATAACAAAACAACCAGACTCTTCTACAGCATACAGATGCCAAGAAATATTTCCTTCATCTCAAACTAAAGCATGCAGCAACAAGAGGTCAAACAAGGTAATTGCACTCTAAAAAAAAAATCCTGTTCTCCCAAATCAAGAATGCCTGTAAGTTTCATCAGGCAGTAATAACCTTAAGGCTATTTTACAGTCCTTTTGCAACATTTCTTTGGATGAATATGATACAAGTAACATTTAGGAGTCCTGCAACAATTGTGTAGGGAATTTCAGATACAGAAAGATTCTCTCAAGTTAGGTACTCATAACAGATCTTGTTTTTCTGTCCGGTGAAAGACACTGAGCTATAAACTTTGCTGGGCAAGTTGGGAAGTAAAGGCAGGTTCTTGCCTCACAGTTGAAACACACCTTGCTTGCCTACATCCAATATGCAGAAAAAGTCTTAGCCTGCAAGAGACAAAGTACTAAGTCATATAAATCCCTTGATTTTTATAACCTCCCTTGCTCTACTGGAAAAGCTTTTAAACATTTTACCTGCAAGTTCACAGCATCTGCGGTAACACAGGCATATTAGTTTCTTTATCACAAAAACAGCAACCAGTAATTTATGTATGCTCCACTGAGAAATAGATTTATAATGTAATTAGATACAGACACATTAACTAATCAAGTGCAGCACAATAAAGCTGTTTTGTCAGATTCCAAAGTGCACTGACCCACACATTCCAGCTGTGGTATGCAACTGTGATAAAACAGACCCATCTTCACTTCAGCTACAGATTCCAGAGCTGGTGCAGGATTTAAAATAGTCCTACTACTTCCTTTGCTGCTTTCCCTACCAACAAATCCTATCCTTGTGAGACAAATCTGACTATGAAGGTAACATGCTGGAAACAATACTGACATGAAAGACCAACTTTTGAAAACCTAGCATTTATAGAAGCCCTTGAATGAAAGTACAATGATTTTTCAAGGTCACTTGTACATGCACTTAACTTTGTCCCTTTCTGAAGGAAGCCCAGCATATTTTTCAGTCATTCAACACATGTTAATGTGTAAACACGGTGCTGGAATATGATTGTACAAAGCACAGCTGCCAGCTTTAAGAATTTATGCAGGTCTCATACAGACGGTTGTTGCTCCACTAATGCCCTTTTCCCAGAGGTCAGTTCATTTAAACAGCTTCAATCCTAGGGACTTGGATTTAGTTTCCGGCTAGCCACATGAAAATTGCAGCCTCCTATCAACTACACAATATGCAGAACTATAACCAACCTGGAGCAAATACCACTGTGATGCTATTTTCATTTAGCGCATTTACATCATTCCAGCTGCAAGGATCTTAGGGTTGAACCAGCTTTATCTGGAAATCACAGATCTTTCTGGTACCAAGTTTTCAAGGCACACAAATAAACTAAATATTTATCACCAGAAAGATCTGGATGCTTAATTAAAGCAAGCAACAAACAACAATCCCTTGCTCGAGTTCACTATTTGCATATTGTTCTTCTGTATAAACAAAATGCCTCAGAAAGAGGGACTGTTTCATCTGTTAGAGTAATAGGCTAACTTGTCTTTAACTAGGATAGTCAGAGCAAAGTTATGAGCAGCATAACTTCTGAAATATGGTTTCAAATATTTCATATTTGAGAGCCTCATAGTCTGCAAAGTGTTTAGAGGACTTGCTGCAGCATACTGACTTTTTATAGATAAGCCTGGGATAACAAGAAGGGCATCACACTAAAAATATAAATGAAATGAAGAAAAATAAACTAAATCATAAGTCCTGTTCGTGGACTACAGCCACCTGTATTCCTAGTACTCTCATGCATCATTGAAAATCTGAAAATAGAAACTTGGGAAGGATCAGTTACACTGAGGTACTGGTGAATATCTGATGCATCTCTCCAGATACTACCCTGACAGACTGGCCATCTCTAGCAGAAGGACACATCAGAGCAAGGTCTGAACATAGAAAGCCAAGTCTCATATAGAATTATTCTTGCTATCTACTAGGGAATAAGTCTTGCTGAACTGGCCCAAACCTCTGCTCTCCACACGCTCTGCTCTTGAGGCTTCCAATGGAGAGCCAAGGAACCAGCACATAGCTGTAGTAAAGGGCAGTGAGCTGTTGGCATGGAGTGTACAGCTAGGCTACAAAAGAACCAAAAACTTGTCACTTTGCCAGAGGCAAAGGCGGATGCTAATGCAAAGATCACCCTGACACAAGAACATTTGTTCCTACTGAATCCATTTCCTCTCCGTCTCCATAAACAGGCCAGAAATACTTAGCCAACTACTTACTTATTCCACGCTTCATCGTCAATGTTTTATTTTTCACCATCTTGGCCAAGAAAACCTGGAAACATTTTAGAAGTCATGCTGCAGAATTCTCATTGTACTAGTGCAAAGACTATTCACCACATAAGCTAAGTTTTACCTCTGCTCAAATTTCACCTCAGGCCATCAGAAGTTAAGCTGCTTTCTGCTCTGCTTCGAGGTCCAGCTGGATGCCTCCAACTGCTGGGACACAAGAGAACAACAATAATATTCCAATATCAGGGAAGGCTGTTTTCCTTTGGGACTGCAGCTACTGCCTCCCAATGCTCGTGATTCCAGATTTTGCTGCAGGAAAGCTGGGTATGAGATGATCTTCCATCACTTTTGCTTTTGAACAGAAGCCAAGTGACTCAGAAATGAGCCACTTTCCAGGAATGAATGACAGACGTTAGTTTCCCTGCCTTGGTGGAAGAGCTCGGCATAATCTTTTGATAAGAAAAGCAATGTCTTGGAAACAGTCTGCATCATGGAAATCTTACTTAAGTCCAAGTATGATTCATAACCCCAGGAAGAAGCTTTCAAAGTAACTTTACATTCCAACAATCCCAATAAATAAAGGCTGTTAGGCTAGTCAGAGCAAGGGCAGGAGGGAAGAAGTCCCTTTATGAGAAGTATCAATAAATCAGCATGAAAAAACATTATTATCTTCCACAGAACACATGCGCTGAGATAAAATAAACAAGCAAGCATCTCCTGATGAAGAGAAGAGGAAGTACAAGTGTTTCTTCAGAGGAGAGAAGGGGCAGGGAAAATGAGTGGAGGATGTCAGTGGCATTGAGAGGCAGATTAAAAAAATACAAAACACATGGGAAGAAAACAAAATATTGGTAGATTTGAAGCGGTGCTGCTTCTAAAGGACATGAAAACTGTCCTTGGAGACATATTTCTTTAATGGCAGAGGCAAAGAAACAAAAAAGCTCCTTGAAAGCACAAGTTTATTCTACAAAGCCTTTCCTCCTCAACACCTAATTTCCTGTTAAATAAAGCAGTGATTAAACATTGTAACTGCCATCTTAGAATTCATAATTTCTTCAGATTTTACCTCTTCAGAGGTGCTTTGATGCTGTTTAGCTACTTACTATTCACAGACTTCTCCAAAAGGCACAGAAGAGATCAGGACTAGCAGAATCAGTTCTCTGAAAGAGACATTCTAATACCTAACTGGTAGCTATTTTAAACAAGCTAACACTCTCCAGTATCAGGACAGAGAAGCTTGCAGAATATGCAATTTTTATTTCCTGCAGTTATTGCTACTCATAGCTGCTACTGATGCTCACAATGTCCTTGACAGCTCTCTTCAGGCACACAACCTTATCTCTTCAAAGAAATCACCTTAAGAGACAAAAGGAGTGGCAGAAGAACCCACCGATAATGTAAATGCCATTCAAGGCTTACAGAGCAGAAAGATTTGCTTGAATCTTGCCTCTGCATGAGAGTCTCTGCTTACTGAAAGCTTACTCAAAATCACTGAATGAGATAAGCACTGATCAAAAACATTTTTAGTGAGTTTAAATATTTATCTGTATTTATACATACAAGATAATATTGCAAGGGTCATCTAGATGTGAGAAACTCGAGTTTATTAAAACCAAGATAAAATACTCAACTATTTCCCTTATAGTTGGAAGTTTAAGTTCAGTGAGAATTACCCAGAAAACACTTATATTCTCTGCATATAACTAACTTTAAACATGGCCTTACTTGGGATGGAGAAGGTGCAGAGAAGAAGGGGAAGTGGACAGAGGTCTCTCTCCAGACTTAACTGCCTTCTGATATGTAGTGTGGAAGAAATTCCATACAGGAAAAACATATGGCATACTGAGATAGTAGACTCATGTAGCCAGAAGAGGTGTCATGACTGATTTAACAAAGCCAGATGAGATGTGCTCTTATCTTCTTCTAGCCACCTGCCAGCGTTCCCCCTAGAGTACAAAGCAGAGAGAAAGACTGATGCTCAAAACCTCCTAAAATAAGCTTCTTCCACAGACTACATGGTGAAAAGCAACACAGACATTTGAAATGTACATAGTTTCTAAAGAAACATGTAGGCTGTGAATGAATGTGAAACTATGATTAAAACACCAAAGAGCTCAAAATATAGCCTGAAGCTTCCCTGATGACTAATGCCTATTATTTTATCTTTGTTAGTAATTTTTCAGAAAAAAGTCACAAAAACAAAGAGAAGCCAAAGCTTTGGAAGTGATATCTGATGCATGTACAAGATATATTTACCCTCTGACCAGTATTCCAGCAAGAGCAGGCACTAGCAGTACTCTGTTTCATCCTCTGGCAGGACTTCAAAGCCACAGCATCTGCACGCTAAACCATCTGTTCCTTTCCTGTTCACTGCAAGTTGCTACAGTGACTGCAATTTTGCAAAAGGTAAGTTGCAAGAAACAGTTCGCAATTTTACCCACTTTGACTTGCTTTCCCAAGGGAAGTGCTGTCCTAGTTGCAATCTTTCTGTTCTGACACTCCAGTTGATCTACTGGCACAATCTAGGAATTCTGATCAGTACCTAAGTACCATAATGAAAATTAACCACCATCTGTTGGATGCATAGACAAGAAAGATGGTCTACATTTGCTGTTCAGCTCTGAAGACAAAATAGTTTTAATTTAGAATTCTGCCTCCACATGAGCAGTACAAGGAAGCTGCTCAGTTGTCAACACATCCAGTCACAGATTTTGCTTTTCACAATTCAAGGCTTTGCATGAAGTTATACACAGCTGACTTGCTATCACAGAAGTGACAGGGATATGAACACTGGAACTGATAGTAAAATATTTCATCTTATCCCCCCTGGTCTATAATCCCTTACTCATTGAGTTAGCTCAGCAACTGATTGAGGGAAAGAGCAACTAGTACCTAGAATTTGTAAAACTTCAAATACCCTATGCTGACCTGTTCAGCTGCTAATATTCAGTACCTTGTACTTGTTCGTAGGTTTGTCTGCAATTACTACATTATTCAGTCAAACCCCATGTAGATACTGATTCTTAGTTGAAACTCCTGTTACAGAGTAACCTGTTAGTAATGCAGTATTGTTTCTTTCCCCTTCAATAACGCCTCTATCTAACAGTACAGAACATTGGTCTTTTTCAACCTACACAGCTATTGATAATATACTTTAAAATATACAGTCTATCAGGTCATCACTCAAAAGTATTTGTGCTTAAACGGATATCTAATAACAGGAAATAAACCTGCCTAGCATTCAGCAGAGCACCGTTAAGAACAGACCTTACTGTTCTGGACAGCAAACCATAGTCATGCAAACACCATATATCAGTTCTCCCCTTCTTGCAGCAGAAGTATCACAAATCATGAAGAATTACAGAAGTTCATTTCAGTCATAATCTTGATACATACAAATGAGTTAACACTTTCTGGTAAGTTTTCCAGTTACATCCTTGTTTTCCAATATGCATCTTTACATCACTAACCAATAGGCTTGCAAACATTTCCAGTGCACAAAACCACACCTAAAGAGACAATGGCATAAAGCTGGGGTCTTTGGCTGGATGTTTTGTTCTTTTTTAAAAAAGAAAGATACAGTTTTTTGGGTTGTTTTTAAGAAAAAAAAAAGTTACAGGGAGAGGCTGCCTGCTGATATGCTCTATAGTCCACCATGATGCCAAGTTTTCCCAGTGATGGTACATTTCACAACCAAAGGAAAGGGCAATAGTAATTGCCAGTTGGCATAACATACCAAAACAACAGTGTATCTGAAATACACTGCATTTTTTCCCTTTACCTCCCTCTTGCCTTTCTATTTCAGTTGAGACAGAAGCAGACACCTTCTAGCCCACCTCAAGCTGTATTACAGCCATGACAGCTGCTGCAGCAGCACTTACTGAGGGAAAAGCTCAAGAAGGCTCAGGTACAACATAACACTTTTCTGCCTTGCAGCCCATTCCAGCCATGTGCAACCGTTTAACAGACCATACAAGAGCTACAACTGCGGAAGAGCCACAAAACCTACTGTTTCTTCACATAGGTTTTCAAACTACCCATCCTACAGAAAATGAATGCAGAACTCAAGGCAAGTCCAGAGTTCCTCCAGGCAATTTTCCCTATTTCCCCCTAGTTTGCCCGATTTGTTCTCATTTGCTAGTCTGACCTACAACAGTATCAGTTTTGCATGCCTACATCCTGCTTCATAAAACCAAGCCATATGCTTCCTCTTCCACTCCCAAACCACCACCATGTGAAATTGAATAAGGCAAAACCAAGACCAAGCTCAGATGAAGACTATTTCCATCCTAGTTTTGCGCACGTTGATACTGCTCAAGAAATTCTGTCACAGTAGAACAACACAGTCCATAAGCAAGCATAAACATACTGTAGGCTTCCTAGGTCTTTGCTTGACTAGCAATGAGAGAAAGAAATTACGTACCAGGACACCAACACACACCAAAACAGACAAGACTTACCTGACCCCATCCAGAAAGGCAGGCTGCTCCTGCAGACAATAGCCTCTAATAGCTTAAACAACCCGAATAGTAATGAACCACTAAGTTTGCATAAGAATTTGAGCTCCTCCAAAACAGCCCTTTAAAGCAAAGTTCTTCGCAGACAGAAACAAGAGAGAAGCTGTTGCCAGCCTACATAAAACACACAGAGCACAAAAGAAGTTGTGTTTCTGGCCACTTTCCACTGAAGTTTTAGGCTCGTTTTATGACACTCTTGTGAAACTGTATTAAAAAGCTTGTAAACTGATGTGGCAGGATGTTCAGTCCCTGTGGCAAGCATAGAGCAGACTGAACCTTTGAATCGTGGCAGGTACACATGCCCTGACAAAACCCCTGACAAAGACCTGATCAAAGCCTGCAGAAACTTCTCCCCACAGACAAAAACCCAGGAGTTTCCCACGTGTGTTGTTCTTGTCCTACCTGTGTGATGGAGGTCAGCAGGTTCAAAGGCAAGGAAGTTGGGTCGCCCGTGGGGTCTAACAAGACCATGTCTGACCACAGCTCAGCTTTGACCAGGTTATAAATGGAGCCCTGCTGAAGAGTCGTTTGGAACCAGCCCTCCTCAGAGCAGCAGGCCTGCAGTACCGGATTCCCTTCTTGAGTCAGCATGCTGTCCCAGGAAACTCCTGGAGGTTGGGAGCCCTCTCTGTCTTAGATGAGGCATTTTGGATTATTGGCCATAAAATTTAAGAGTCAGCAGTGAAGTGACAAAACCATGTGACATCCAGAATCAGTAGTTCATGTTGGCGAAGCTTTAATTAAGTTTGAACAATACATTTTGGTTAACCTCAATTTACTGATTCTGTGTCAGACTCTCAATTATTTTTAAGGATAAGAAAAATCTCCTCTGGTTTGGGTTATGAAACAAAACAAAGATGCAGGAGAAACTATAGCTAGCATATTACAGCTGATGTCAGAAATCTTTACTTAAGGTTTCAGTCACATTTCGCCACTAGAGACTTTCAGATTTTGGATGCAAAGTCAGCAGGCAAAAATTCTATCTATTTACTAGCAGGCTAAGCACAATGAAGATGACAAATTATCACAGCTGAAAGGATGTCTTGCTTGTCCCAAGAAGTATTATGTTTGCTTCATCACATGCTTAACAAATACTTACTGTACCATCTTACAGAATCCTAAAATAGTTAGGGTGGGAAAGGACCTTAAGATCATCCAGTTTGAACCATCCTGCCATGAGCAGGGATGCCTCACACTAAACCACGTTGCCCAAGGGTCTGCCCAACCTGGCCTTGAACACTGCCAGGGATGGAGCATTTACCAACCAATTCTTTGGGCAAACTGCTCCAGTGCCTCACCACCCTCACAGTAAAGAACTTCCTTATATCTACCCTGAACTTCCCCTGTTTAAGTTTTAACCCGTTATTCGTTGTCCTGTCACTATAGTTCCTAATGAAGAGTCCCTCCCCAGCATCCTTGTATCCCCATTCAGATTCTTGAATGTTATTACAAAGCCACCATGCAGCCTTCTCCAGGCTGAACAGCCCCAACTTTCTCAGCCTGTCTTCATACAGGAGGTGCTCCAGTCCCTTGATCATACTCGTGGCTTCCTCCAGACTTGCTTCAACAGCTCCATGTCCGTCTTATATTGAGGACACCAGAACTGCACACAGTACTTACTTACTGTAAGTGAGGTCTCACTAGAGCAAAGGGGCAGGATGACCTCATTCAACCTGCTGGTCATGCCCCTTTTGATGTAGCCCAGGATACAGTTGGCATTCTGAGATGCGAGTGCACACTGAAGCTGGTTCACATTAAGTTTCTCATTGACCAACACCTGCAAGTCCTTATTGGAACTTACTTAATTTTTTGTACTGTATAGAGAAAAAAACAAACTGATCGGAGTAAGTGAAAATATAATACCGAAAGGATGAATAAAACCCAACATACATATCCTCCCAAGCTGCTGATTCTTCATATAACAAATCTCTTCTACTCTGCTTTTGAACAATGCTGCAGAAGAACAACAGGAGTGAGACCAATTTTGGAAGATTGATGGCGGAACTGCTTAGTCTGCAGGATCTACCACTGATGCACTCCTCTCTGTAAAGTGGTTCTGACTCCTCCCAGTCAGAGTCAAAAGCAAGTTTACAGCAGTCCCTTCCTTTTAAATGCAGACCACAGTGGTATCAGTCACCTACACTTCCAACACACCTCCTGCTGCCAAGCACCCAGAATTTCTGTCAACAGAGTCCACACATGCACATACTGCCCCAGTCGAGCCTGTGAGCACAACTGCCCAGCCTCCCAAGAGGGGATAGTGAACAGCTGTCAGGAATCACTCTTCCTGCTGCAACAGCATGCTTTCAGAATGCATATTCACTATCCAGTCCAAAACCTGGGAAGTTTATGGCTGAGGTCCTGCTCAAGCTGTATTTCAACAGGTTGCTTCTTTATGCCTCTCAAAGCATCTGTCCGGTCTTTCTAGTAATTAAGTTTAAGACCGGTACTGGGAACACACTGACATGGTGGCAAAGCTGGAAATGGACTCAGACTAAACATGGATTTCCATAAGCTAGCCTGGGCTATCCTGATTGTCACAGCCATTTCTCACTTTCACAGAACAGCTACAGACTAGTTGTGGGAACACAAGATAAAGTAGGTTAAAAAAGATGTTGCTTGCATTAGGAAAGTAGATAGGTTTTGTCTACATAACCCTCCTGATCAAAGTAGTTTGAAACTTTCTGCTTCTTTGTCATCGTGATGCAGAGAGTCTTACAAAGAGGAGGCATTTTGAGCTCAGTGGTTTCTCTTTCTCAACCACCCAAGCATCCATTCCTTCACTTTGATTTTTGTGGAATAACACATGCTAGATTTATTCGACACTGAGCAAGTAAACGGAATGAATGAAGTTACATTCCTTCCAAATGCAACTTCACCTAGTCTATTACCATACTAACCTACCTTTCCAAAGTTCTGGACATCCTGTTCTCATTATTTTGGGTGTAACTTTTGTTTTAATGAGACGAAGCAACAAGAAACTGAAAAAAGCCTCAATTTATATTCAGGCTTGTGATTCAAGTTTTACGATTTAGCCCATTACCAGACTACATCAAATCTGGAGCAAGAAGAAGGTGCTGAAACAGGGTGGTGGGCTGGTGAAGACATTTAAATCTTCACTTAAACCCATTCTGAACAATATGTTTTTACACTGATACTAAGGAACAAAATTCTGCACATTCAACTGATTCACTGAGTGGAAGGACATAGAAATTATCCGTTTTTATTCTAAACTCAGATGGGGTGATGGTTACTTTTTCAGGAAAAGGCTAATTTTACAGTTACCCAGTTGTACAGAGTGGAGAAGAAATGCTCATGTTCTATTTTCACTCATTTGTGAGTGGGTATGCACTATCCAGAACAGTTAGCACTGCGCTAATGTTAAACATTAGAGAGAATGCCTAAATTACTGTAGGGGAGGAGAAAGATTTAAACACAGAGGAATGATATTAATTTTATGCACAACCGGTTTCCACCCCTAGTTGTGCACCTAGTTATAGCAACCACAACACACCACAGTCTCTCCCAACATAAGAAATAAGACTATGCATTCTGGCCTTATCTCCTCACACTCACTGATGAGGTGCAAAGTGCCCCAGGAAGACAGGCAGAGAAGTACTGATAATACTGGCAACTCAGCATGGATCTGAAGTGCTTCACAGCACATCTGAGATGTATTGCTTCACTCAGAGAGAAGGCAACAGACTTCTGTGAATGCAGGTTCAGCATTAGTTCAAACATGCCTCGATTCATGTACATCAGACCTAATACAAAGGAAGATGTCTTCCTCTATAATTGTCTGTAGACAACTTTTTTCTTTTAAATCATTAATGAATGAAATTGCTGTCCAAATTTCTAACAAAGGAAGAAACAACTTGAAATAGATGCTGAAGCCCAGGAGATTTTTAACTAACACTATATCCAGCATGTTTTGAAGAAGGTGCACAGCTGTTCAGAACATATGCTCTCGCTTCTACTGGGCTGCAGGGAATTCTGCACTGCAATCAGGCTAGTAACAGGTGAGGGCCAAGCTCTATAAACACATGCAGTAGGCTCCAACTGGTGGGTATACTCAGGATGCAGACATCATCTTTGTCATGGCTAGGAAGAGCTCCTAAGACTTCCAGTGCAGTCCTTTAAGAAATTCCCAGCACGTAAAAAGCCATCCTGTAACCAGTCACAAGCTTAATTCTGTGTGCTACTACTGAACTTTAGCTCTCACCCAGTGTCTCTCCACATTGCAAATAACAAGTTGAGAGCACACTGAGATGGGGAAAGAACAAGAAAGACAGAATGAAGGATAGCTCATTGTATATAGAACAAACCTTTTGCTTGTAAATAAGCGACCTGGACCCCAGGTGTACTCTATAACAATGATAAGCAAGAGAACTCTTCAGTTAACATCTAGGGGAAACCGTACCAACTAAAGAGCTAGCAAACAGACAACAAGGCTAGCCATCTCCAAAGTTCAGACAAAGGATGAAGTGATGAAGAGGAAGATGATGAAGAAATGACCACCAGGGGTCCCAAAGACCACTACTACATTATTGAGCTCATGTGGGGAGAATTTTTTAGAGCTGTGATGTAATGCATAAGTAACTTCATGAATATGTATAGAATGTAACGAATATGTATGTTTAATGATTATATAGTCACAGCTTGTTTGGTGCTCAAGCAGGACACACTTGGAGGAGCTATCCCCCGTGTCTCCTGTCTCCCAGTGTCTCAATAAAGAATACCTGCTGGTCAACTTAAACTTTGTTGGTGACTTCTTAAGAGTTTTTCTATGAATCAACATACATATCTATTTTTTAAAGAGTAAAGAGTTACCTTGCACTTTTCCCCACATTTTTTAAAGAAAAAAAAATATCTTGTCCTGCTAGATTGCGTGTAGTCTTATTCACACCATCTGGCAACAGGACAATGAACATAAGAGTTTTAGCCAGGAACTCACAGTATCATATGAGGTGGATTGATGATGGATAAATTCCCATTTGGGGTTGACTTCTAGTCACGGCAAGCCTAGTGTTAGATCTTTAAATAGAATCTAGAATTGAAACACACAAAAATGTAGGAACAAGAGAAGATTAAAGTATTTTGAAAACTATGCCAGCTGTTGAGGTTAGTGAGCATAAACACTGCCTCTTCTGTGCTGGTCACAGCTGTTTGCTGTGTTCAGGCAGCAAACCTTGACCAGTCACTACAGTGCTCAAAGACCACAGGTGGCATGCTATGCTCGGTGACCTTCAATAGGCCAAAAACATTCTTTCTAAACATCCCATGCTGTACATGCTAATCTATGCAACCTAATATTTAGAAAAGTAATTAGCATTGCTCTTTTTTACAATGCAGTGGTAAACTAGGCACCAACAAGCAATATGCCAGAAGCCACATGGAAAAGGATTTTACAAGAACTGACTCACCACCATGGTGCTGTAGTGACTATTCAGATGAAGTTACATGTCTGAACAAAAAGCAGATTCTCCAGTTACAACTGACACCCAAGACCTTTTGAAGTAAGTGCAGGCCCATGGGAATGCTGTTTTCCCCACACTCCCAGCATTTCCGTGATAGCTTGAAGCAAGAAAAAGCTACTGCTCCCAGCATGTCCATGGGGAGCTCCCAGTTCAGGCAGATGTACTGCTTTTGCTAGGCTGCCAGTCATGTATTGGAGATTCCATCATGATTCAGGCACAGACTCTTACTGCAGTCTCTAGAAAGAAACAGTATAGCGCAGGAAGGCATTTGCTCTTCTAGCACTGCTTGCTCCTAGAGAGAAGTCTTGGTTTTCTGCATCCAGCAGGCAAAGCACAAAATCCGTAAATGTGAGGTAATTAATCTTGCTCACCAGTGTTCTACTGCATAGGCAGGATGAAGTTTATAGACACGAAACGATAAATACACAGAAAAAGAAGAAAGAAAGAAGGTTGTTAATGCAGTGGCGCTTTGAACTAAGCTGTGAAATTCCCTTTGGAATTCTCTCCAATATCCCCCTTTTTAACCTCAAAAAAGCTACTGTCGATAGAATCTTCATATTTATTAAGGACCATCTGGATGGAGGCTCTACCCTTCCCCACTGAGCACTTCCTTTAGTTTACATTCACTTTTGCTGATAGTGCAGATATGTCATCTCCCAAGTTGACGAATGCATTGAACAACAGAAAGGACTACAATCCAAATGTTCTAGAGCATCCCTAGAAATAATTTACAGCTCTTCAGGTCCAGCACACAGATCCCTTTAGTGTACCAGTGCTGCTTCTCAGACTAAAGCCAAAACATGGCTTTGTACCAGCTAGTAGGAAGAAAAATAACTCTTTCCCCACTGAAACCAGGAAAACTGGTCTATCGCCCCTGGAGCATGTACATAAACTCATTTGTTCAGTCAGTCTTACATAGAGCAGGCTTGTAAGAAGAAGACTGTCCTAATTTGGAACTTGATTGCAAATGTTTCATGCAGTCTGTGAACTTCATTTTATTCCTTCTGAGAGGCAGACACACCTGGAAGAGCTGTGCCAACACAGTGTTATGGGCATTGCCACTCTGGCCTGACATTATCTCAACTGTTCACTTCTGTTCAAATGAAGCATCTTCAGCCACTGTGCTCTGGGAATCTCTCTCAAGCATGATATATCTCCTATACCTGATCCAAGCAATGATGCTTGGTTACACACTTGGTAACAGCCCTGTTTCTGTGACAGGCCACATGTTATTGCATCAGCTACTGCAGCAGCTACAGACTGATGCTAGGGGAGAAAAAGGAATTGAAAGCTTGCATAAGAAAGCAGTGGAAACACATTACTTAGAACACACTTGGACAGAGAGTCCAGCTCTTGCAAAGGAACAACAGGGATTTATACTGCTGGTCTGACAGAGAATAGTCCTTTCAGCAAATAGGCAGGGGATAAGGCAAAGATGTAACACAGTTCCTGTGGATCTGGGTGCACACCCAGTCAAGATGAGACTCACACTGAACCAGGAACTGAATTCCTAGGGATTTTCTCTGCATCGCCAGAGCAGATTTCCTGAAGACAGGGCAGACACTTATGAATATCATCACTGTCCAGCAGATGTGCTTGGCTGCCAGGAGATGACTGCTTCTTATAAACATGCATTCATTCTCAATATGCTCTACCTTACCTTCAGGTCAAGTGCTTCCTCAAAAAGCCTTTCAAACCTTCGTATAAAGGTTGCTTTCATTCATTCAACATAACCACAAATCCAGGAAAGAGTGTATTTTATGGACACTACCAGCAGAAGAAACTTCAAGCCTGGTTAAACCTAACCTAATTCTAACCACAGACAGCATGGAATCGTATGGATCAATAGTTTATTTAAATAATCAAGTTAAAGGCTTCTTTTGTGGTGGGTTTTTTTTTTGTTGTTGTTGTTTTTTTAAATTAAGCATCAACTGAAAGCCAACTGCATCACAAGTGCAAACCCACAGAGCTTTCAGGGAAGAAGAATAAGTTCTGAATGAACACACTTACTTCAGGCATCACGTATTTCTACTCAAGTGTAAGCTTAGCTTCTCAAATCGAATTAATAGGGTCTTATTTCATATGGACATTTGCTTTTGCCTAATCTTTGACTACCTCAAGGAGCATGCAGCACATACAAGAACTTTAGACTCTTATTTCAAAGTAGCTGTTACATCTGGTTTCCAGAGCTGATCAAGAATTACAGTACATCGGTAAACAAGGTAAACAAAACAAGAAAGCTGTTTTGTTTTCTTTCTCTCCCAAAATGCATTCTGCTGAAGCATGCAGATTCCCCCTGTCCAGGATTAAGCCATGTGAAATACAGTCAGAAGGGCTTCATGAGATTAGTTAAGCTAAATGGATAGCCATATAACATTCTTATGTTCATCAGACAGCACAGCTAACAAACACAACAAACAGCAGCAAACATTTTGAGGCCAACCAAATTGCAGTCCAAAGGTCTTCCTTAGAAGTAATAAATACATAACATAACTCACCTGGGAAATATAAACTGAACCCTTGAAAACTCAAAAAAAAAAAGCCTTTGGATTTTCATTTGTGAAGTAAAATACAAAGGCGACATCCATGCAATTAAAAACCAAACATAAACCTGCATGTTTGAATATAATGGAATATAACCCAACCTCATCAAGGTTTATGGAAAGACTTTCTCTATTTCTACCAGCATTAGGACAAGATGACTGGAAACCAAATACCTAGATCTCAAAACACTAAAGATCTTCAGGAAGATTTCAGCTACTGGCTCCATCAAATGCATATTCAGAACACTTGCTACATTATACTCAATTAAACCCCAGTTTCAAAAGTGCCCTTAGCATCTTTGAGAGCACCTTCTGTAATAACATACAAAGCAGATATCCCAGCTTAGTCGCTGCATCAAACACCAAGGGTGTCCTACAATTGCAAGCGTACACAAATTTCTGTCCCTTAATTAGGATATCTAATACTGTCCACTAAAACATCCCATTTACTATGGCTAATCTTGAAAAGAAGATAAAATAAGCTCCTACCCTAATCACAGGAAGAAAGAAGTCAATGCATTGTCAGCTTCACAGTTAAAATTACAAATTTTCATCACTGCAGCATAAAGAACAAGAACTTATTGGGACTAATATTTCCCATAATTGGGTGGATGCCCATCCCTGGGAATGTGAAGGTTGGATGGGGCTTGGATCAACCTGGTTTAGTGGAAAGTGTCCCTGTCCATGGCAGGGGGATTGGAATTAGATTATATTTAAGGTCCCTTCCAACCCAAAACATTGCATGATTCTTTTTTTTTTCTAAGAAATTACTCTACTAGAATAGATTTACCCCAATGTGAAATAAAAGCTCCCAGCTGGTCTGTAAGATAATAAAAACTTCCAAACAATATAGTTTACGCATCACTTCCTGTGGCTCCCTTCAGAAATGCTATTTAAGAAACGAAAAATAGGAACACTTGCATGAAAAAAGGATCTTTGTATCCAACAGCCTCATCTTCCCCCACTGATTAATTTTTTCTGAGGGCAGGAGCTGCCAACAGAAAAGGAAAGCATACAATCAACCGGACACAAGAGTGACTTTTACCTCATAATCGGAAAAAGAGGACCTGCTGTACAAATCCAGGAAATGCACACTTGAACCGCATAAAGATCTGTGTTGACTGAGTAAAATCATCATAAATTAGAAACATAAGGCCCCATAACCCAAAAATTTACAGACTGCCCAGCAAACAGTTAGGAAATAGATGCAGACTGTATGAGGAAAATACAGCCACATAATTAATGCCTGGACAAGCAGTTCAAACAGTCCAAACTGCTCCAACAATGCCACCTTTAACCACCTCTTTATGTGACGGAAAAAGAAAGGATGCTACCAAGAATAGCATCTCAAGGTCCACAGGTACCATAAAGTGTCTCATTTTGGAACAAAAAAAAAAAAAAATCCATGAGAGAAGTGAGAAAGAAACTAAGGAATCTACACAAAGACTTAGCTTTGCACTTTCCTTGTCTGATAGAGAGAAAACCAGGAAGCCTGAATCTGATCAAGGGGAAAAAAAGGCCATCCGCAAACTGACCAATTTTTATTTAGTGAACTAACACAATGTCACTCTTTCAGTCATCCCTACCACATACACAGATGAAAGCCTTGACATTGCCAAGCTGAGCAATACACACTTCAGCTCCTATTGCTCACATTTTCATCTTTCCACATGGCAGTACAAACCATCTATATTCAACAGTGAGGTCCAGAGCAGTATTTCTGGATAACAAGGCATGTGCAGGTACATGAAAAGCCTCCACAGCATTTAATGCTAACTAAGCATCTTCTGAAATGTGGTTTTGCATGCTAAAGAACACTTCTGTTTCATGGCAGCTGTAATATCCATGTGAACTGCATGATCACATGTTCAATCGTTTTTTCTTACCAGACATGATTCTCTGGGCTTCATACGGTTCCATATAGCCAGTATTCTCCCCTTTTCCCATTCTGTTCAACTCACTTTTGGCATCATATGGATCTGAATAGTCATCAGCTATAAACACCTGAAAGACAGGAAAGTAACTGTTATTAGAATCTCCAGTCAGATGGCAGTAACACCCTACCAGGAAAAAAAAAACACAGTTTCACACAGCTACATGCTACACCATCTTTTGAGAACAGTCTGAGTTCAGAGGACAAATACACAACTGCCACAAAATCAGTTATTAAATGGTGCTGAAGTAGAAGTGTACTCCATACCAGAAATCTCACAAGGCAGACTCTATGTCAAAGGGTTTCTGACTAGCACAAGACATGGAATAACTGGGATGCACAAATTAGGAAGATCAAATCAGTCAGCATATTCAATCCAATGCAACTCTTATGAGAGAAGGTTGCTAATATGCAGGAAAAAAAAAAAAAAATCAAACAAACCACACTTTCACTTACTTCACTCCCTCTACTTCTTAAGTGTATCAGCTACAACTGAAAATATTGCTAAAAACTTTCCAAATAAATACTCAAAGGCTACTCTTTTCACTAAATTAATAAAAAGCTTTTTAATTCTAGTTGTCAGTTGAAAAGGAACAAGACACAAAATACACTTTTTTTTTGTTTAAACTTAGTTCCTTGAACCCATCTGAGCCATTCTTTCTCTCAAGTGAACATTATATTTACCTGTATCTTGTGAACTAGAACAGAAGGTAGCAAAAAGAAATTATCTGTCAGAAGAAGAAATTTCCCTGCAGTTTAGAAAATCTTAATCCCTACCCTTCATTATCATAGCCTTCTGACCCCTGCACAATCATTGTAAGCTGTGTAAATCCCACTGGTTACGGAGGCTTTTAAATCAGTTGATTAAAGCAACAGGAATCATTCCTCCCTGTTTTTGAAGGGGTACAGTTAACCTGGGTTCCTAGAAGCTGGTAAGGAGCAGAGCAAAGTTAAAAATCCTCGTATGAGAATTACTGCAGAGCAGAGAGATGTATTGTAGGACAGGCAAAACAGACTGAAGCAGAGAAAGCAGAGGCACACTTCAGCATCAGAACACCCACAGAAACATAAAATAATTCAGATGTGAAAAGACCCCAGGACCCCTCACTCAAAGTAGGGCAAGCCTAAGAGGTTCTGCCCAGAAGGTCTACTCTCTTTAAAAGCAATTCTTCACCCAAGACTTTTTCTTTCCCACCAGTTACTTTACATCTTTAGGAGCAGCACCAGTAAGACAGACAGCTTCAATCTTGCCAACAAAGAGCAGGTTGCACACTGCCAGCTAAAAGACTGAAGGTGCATCTGGTTCTGTGTCCTGCTGCCAGCATATCCCACCACACAGAGCGAAGAACAGGAGACACATGCACTTCCAGATCAAAAACCTGCATAAAGGCCATCAGTAAATGAACACTACTGCGAAATGCAGAGATCTTCTTTAATATTTAACATCTAACACAGTCACGCCCTGCAACACTGTGACTTTCTACTACTTATTTTTATTACTTAAAAACAAGCAAACAAGCAAAACAAAAACTACAACTAAACAAAAACAAAGGGAAAAAAACATACCCCAAAACCAACCAACCAACCAAAAAGAACCCCAAAAACCCAAACAACCCAGCAGACCAAAAAAACCTCACATCCTTCACCATAAATTCATAATCCCTGAACTAAAGATCACTCACAAGCACATCCCAAAGAACGGACATTTTTAGAAGATGCATTTGTTATGACTGAACTCACAGCTGTGAGTGTCAGAGCAAGACTTAGCTGCCTGACAGTCACAGGTTAACAGCTGGGATATCAAAGTATCTGGAATTGATTTTCCAACAGAATATTAATTTTGCTTTCCTCCACTCCATGTTTAAATTTACTGGAAGTTTCTGTTTGACCTGAAACTACCAGACTGGATAATGGTGGGAGGAAAAATATAATCCTTTCTCTCATTCACTGTCCAAAATTACTGCCTCATTATTGCAAAAACCAGTTAAACCAAAGGAATAAAGCCTTCTCCCCCATGTCTGGTGACATATCCCCAAACAGCAAATCAAGTGACAGCAGCTGCAGACACTTAAGTCAAAGACAACAATGAGTGTCAGGCAGCAGTAATTTCTCCCAGTCATGAGGAGAGATTTATGTCCCGAAGTGCTGCAGCTGAAATGCCATTCATTTAGTCTTCCGATGCAATCCTGTCAAGAGCTGCTGGGCGGTAGTATGGGCTCTGTACTGATCACCCACTACAAATATTGGCAAGTAATACTTGGCAATCCATAGCATAACTGTACTATAACATGAAACAGAAAGGATTTGAACACTTTCATTTGTTGTTTCTTCTTCTCCATTTGCAAAAAAAAATATACTAGGAGGAAAATCATACATATATTAATATGCATAATATATGCATACATAGAATGCTGTCAAACAAGATAAAAGTCAAAACTGATTTGCTTTAAGCATAATGGTAACCTATTCAAGAGCTTTACTGTACCAAACATGAACAGAAGGACTAAAGCAACTAATTTATTATTCAGAAGAGGTTGAACAAAGCAAAAGCTGCTTTCTAACAAGGAAATTGAAAAAAATGTAAGAAGGTTCAAATCCACATTAACTTATTCTTCGTTTTATCATTATTACTATTTTATTATCTGTAAATCTGTGCCAGACCAGACTGTGACTGGAAATACATCCACTACAGTAATCCCTGGAGTGAAAATCTCCCCTAGCTTAGACAGTGGGTATAAACTCTTCCTCTTCAGACAGTAACAGTGTCACAAGCACTGCGAGATTCTATACAGCTCATCATAACTACATTTTCAGTCAGGTCACCTATCAACTTTGCCAGATTGGGCAAACTTGCTTCCCTGAATTACCACTCAAAAAACACCTTCCCTGAAATCAGCAACAAAATAACAAACAAATCCCAAACCCACCTCTTAGCACTCAGTCAGGGAGAAAGAGTGATCTGATTCACCTTCCAGAAGATGCATATCAGTATTTCTTTATTAAGAGTAGCTTCACAGCTCTGAGCTGTCTGAGGGCTTCCCAGGGGACTGTTTCCACGTATCTTACAATTTACTAATTCTCAGATTCAGTGCCAACATTTCATTTCTTCTGTACTTGCTAACAGCTATAATTCTCCCCATCTAGGAACTTTCAAATTTTAGTACCTCTTTCAAAAAGAAGCTTTCATCCAAAAAGGCTTGAAAACCTCAGATGAGTATGCTTGTTAGTTCTATCATACCTACTGTAAATGTCTAAACTCTAAAATCCTTTTCACAATCCTGTTATAGAAGATTTCTCCTGTTCTCTTAGGAAAATGACCTCCTATTCTGCAAGACTTTGCACCATCTTCCCACAAGTTATTTTTACCTTAGCAAGCTCATCTTCCAAGCCTACATGCAGTAGATCAGACAAAATCAGACAATGTATCAGCAGTCTTTTGAGGAACTACAAGGTTCTGATTACAAGAGTTTCCTGCTCATGGTAGAGATAATAAACAAAACATTTGCTTCATGCCAGAAGTATGAATATGTTGTCCTTATATCCCTTTATGCCATCCTCCCAAAGCTTAACCTTCCAATGTAACATGGAGGTTCTGTTCACAAGTCTGTGAGTATTCCAGCTACATTCCCTGCATGTCCAGTGGAGCTCTCCAGATCACAACCTTAAGCATTTCCATGCCATGTGGTGAAGATCTAATGTGAGAGCTTCAAGCTGTCAGCTCCCCCCATGGGCACGTAGAAACAGGCATTTGCATGCCACAATCAAAGTGTCTCCAAGTATCTCAAGTAGCCAGGCTACGCAGGATCTAATAATGTACCTGCCAGTAGATGCAATCAGAGGAGTGGCAGGAATGCTGAGGTTTTGTGGCTACAGGCTGGAGAGGGCATTCACACACAGGCTCTGACATACGGGGCAGGACAACAGTAAATTTCTCTCTGCCAAATCCTGTCACCTTTCAAGTGAGTTCTACCTTTCAAAATGAATCACAGCTATCAGAGAATCCCCAGACAGCCTCAGGAAGCTGTTTAAATCAAAAATTCATGTCCCAATTTGCTGCAATAGCCAGGGATATTTTTAAAAAACTGTGGCTTATCTCTTAATAGAATGCAAGTTTTTCAGAGTGAACTGTGAACTGCTAGAACTATTAATTCCTGCCCTGTACAAGTCCTTCCTTTTTGCACCCCTCATACATATTATTTTCTATCATGTAGATCTAGTAATTGTAACTTGAGGCATGAGTAACTTCAAGCTAAAGAAACTCCAAAACATAAACAGAAATGGACAGATCAAAAGTAAGTGAAACTTGCACTTGCGCTTCCACAATCAGAGAGATCAACAAGGATTTAGGGAACACTCACAGGAGTTCTGCCTAGCAGGCTGTTAAAACTCAAAGGCAAAAGAAAAAGAGTAAGGCTCAGTTACCAGACAAATTGACAACTGCAAAACCATAGCTCCAACAAGATCAAAAAATCACAAGCTTCGTCCTCTCCCAACCCCAAATATTAAATACAAGGCAAGATTCTGGTTTTCTCCTTTAATATAAATGAACTAAAGTGCAAGCTTCACTTTGCTCCTTCACAGTCAAAAAATACCTCTTAAGACCTACCTATATTATTATATTAAATACAAGTTTAGGCAAGAATTTGCACACACAAAAGCATGTAAGGGTGGTGAGGCACTGGAATGGGCTGCCCAGGGAAGCTGTGAATGATCCATCGCTGGCGATGCTCAAGGCTGGGTTGGACAGAGCCTTGGGTGGAACAGTTTAGTGTGAGGTGCCCCTGCCCATGGAAGGGGGGGTTGGAACTGGATGATCTTAAGGTCCTTTCCAACCCTAACTATTCTGTGATTCTATGATTTGCACATGCTCCCAGAGGAAGAAAACAAACAAACAAACAAAAAACCCCGAAGAAAACCAACCAAACCAAACAAACACAAGCAAAACAAACAAGCCATGATCTTTCAGACACCTCTATGTGAGTTACATTTTAAAGGTAACAAACAAAAATGAAAAAACCGAGATCTTACCACACTGAAATAAACTGAGTCTTTAGGGATAATGCTTCTCTGAAATGAAAGAAAATATAAAAGATCTACCCTTGAAACAGCAACTTCAGCACTGAACTGTTTGTTATTTGATTTAGTGGCTTTAATGATTAAGGACACAAGAAGAATTATGCTAACTAACATGAAGCAGAAAAACAAAAGACCTCTCCTGCCAGACAGACCTTTGGGACATTTATTATCGGACATTTTTCTGAGGGAAGACTTACTATTAGATATTATATGTTATAAATACATTACTAACACACATTTACATTTTTTCTAAAAAAAGGACAAAGCATCTATTCTTCTCTTGCTTTTGTGACTGCCAATTAATTACAGTCCATGTGACTGCCAGCAGACATACAGAAGCCACACTTAGAAATTGTGAATTTGTGTCAGAGAACACCATGGTTAAAACATTTACGACAACATAATGATAATTTCTCATCTTTTCTGAGAATTTATAGTTACAAAGACCAGTCACTAGGTACAGTAGAAGTCATTCTATCACAGAATCATTGGGGCTGGAAGGGACCTTTGGAGATCATCTAGTACAACTCCCCTGCTAAGGCAGGGCCACCTGGAACACATTCCCCTATCTTCCTTTTGTTGCTGACATACTTGTAGAAGCCCTTCTTGGTGCCCTTGATGTCCTTTGCCAGGCTCAATTCTAAGTGGGCCCTGGCTGTCCTATCACATCGCTGCAGGCCCTGATGATGTTCCTATGCTTTCCCACTTGGCCTGCCCCCTTTTCCTCCTCCCATAAATTTTCTTCCTGAGTTTAAGAAATCACAGGACTCATTCATACCTTTGATTTCCAGAGACAGGCACATTCCTTGTCTAAAATGGAATTGAAGCACAATTGGGAAAGGTAGGTCCTAAATTTCTGAAACAGATGTGGACTGGTAAGCAAGGTGGAAGGGGAAGCCAGTATTTAATAACAAGCTTTCAAGGCCTTCTCCCCTATACATAAGTTTATGGTTAAGTGTTTTATACACTTAGTTTTCAGAGATGAACTGTTCTTTGTGGTTTCTACAAGTCCACACACTCACAGTGACAGGACCCAATTGCTAACAAGCTGATACATAAACAACAGCTATTGACTTCCTGCCTCCCCATTTTAATTCTCAATACCCCTGATTCCCCAGGCAGTAAGTGCAGTTCCCCACTATGCGATGTGTGTTTCTACTTCACATACAGCAATGCAGGCCACCCAGATGCTGTTGCTGCAAGTTTAAAAACAGAGTTCTACCTGCTTTTCCAGTAAGGAAAGGGTCCCTCCTTCATGCATTCACGCTACTATTCTGAGTTTGAATACACCTTAGAGCATCTGCCAGCAGATACAAGAGTTATGGAAGGAAGGACAGACAGAACAGTTAATGGGTATTAGCAGCTAAAAAAAAAAAAAAAAAAAACAAAACTAAAAACCAAACCAAATCAAAACACCAAAAAAAAAAAGTACAACAAAAAAAAAATGCATCCCATGTACTAACATTAGCAGAATATGTTTTGTGAAATCATTTTCTGTACTTCCTGCACAGTGCACAACTACTCCAAAACCACGTCGGTTTCCTTGTCCATGAACAGTTTTACAATAACATTTACAGAAACAGTGCCATATCCAGGAAGATCAGTACCACAGCCCCTTTCCTCTGTATCCCCAGAATCCACCATGTGCTGTTTCAACTGCCAGGTCTACTGTTACTTTCTCCACTTCAGCTCAGTGCCTAGCATACAGTCAGTCAAGGACGTAATCACATTGATGCACAGCAGCTAAGGAATGAGAAGTGAAACCATACTCTTTGCCACAGGGCAGAGTTCTGCATGAATGCCCAAGAGTCAGACACTATAACCAACTGCTGGTAGGCAAGGACATACACCAAGATGTTTAGAGTCACAAACATCTCTCCTATATGCACCACTGACCTTGGGGAGCAAAGGAACTTGTAAAAAGAATGCAGAATAAGCATTCCTTGAGGGATCCAAGCAAGTACAACAGCAAACTGGTGACCACAAAATCAGACTGCAAAACATAATTTTACTAGCAAACTCAGTGGCTGAAAAAAACAGCTGATTCACCTTTTTTCCTTTCTGGAACCTTTATCTGCATTGATAAGACTAAAAGGCATTTACGTAAGTTCTGACAGATATTCTTTCTGTGCCTTATTTCTCATTAAGAGTTTAAATCACAATGAACTGCCTAACAATATGCTGTCTATAGAAAGTTTCACTTCTACATTACAACAGTCCTTCCAAATGCTACCTTCCCATTTGTTGCAAGTTTACCTTAAGCTGATGTGCAAAAAGTGTAATACAGACCTCTTTCTTTATCTGAACAGTTCTGAAGTAAAGGCTGCAGATAATGCCTGTGCTAACATTCAGTATTAAGTAAGCTGTATTTATGGTAGCCCAGCTGTTGAAACACAATTTTGTAATGCTGTTTTAGCTGCGCTTAGTGTTCCAGTACTTCTGTGTTCACGTGTAAACTTAACTAAGCCTGGTCCTGCACATACCCATGTGAAAATTCAGAGGGCAATCCATAGAAGCAAGCATAATTCATTCCTTCTTGCTGACCAGCACCGAAACGTAGCACTTCTTTAGTGTCCTCGCAACATCATTCCCTCCCATTGACTCACACAGCCATGCCCAACTATTCACACATGTACTTGATCTGAACAAAGCTCTCTTCATTCTTTCATGCTTTTCCAGAAGGTATGCTTGTATGCTTTAGACACTATTGTCAGACAAATTCCATGTTCACTTACTGCAAAGATTCATTGACAGAATGGGGAAAACATTCTAGCTTGACAGAGCTGTATGTTAGATCTTGCAATAGTGCCTTTACAGAAATGCACTACATTAACATAAGTCTGTTGGCAACACCCAGGCTCCCATGGCAGTTTTTGAACATCAAAGTTACATTAAGACTTGGGTTCCATGAGATCTCTAAGGACAATTAAACCACTGCTCAGGTCAAATCAAGGGTAATATGAAAGATAAAACAGGTTGTCCAGGGCCTTTCACAGGTATGTTTTGAAAGTCTCCAAAGACAGAAGGTTCACAACCTCTTCCTCAGCAATATGCATGTTTATGTTTGTGAAATGCAATATATGCAATAATCATAGAATCATAGAATGGCTTGGATTGGAAGGGACCTTCAAAGGTCATCTAGTAAACCCCCCACCTATATATTTGATATACTGATTTTGTATGTATGTGTATGTATATGCATAAATCATCTTAACAGCTGCCACTGTGCCCTCTTCAACCTTACCTTCACTGACAGAAGCATGTTGACTTCTCCAGCACACTAAATGCTCTGAGTTCAGAGTGGTAGCAGATACTCTGTGCAGGTTTTCCAGCTTCCAAAGAGCCACTCCATAATACTACACTACAGCCTTAGTGATATCAGTTCTTCTCAACACCAGCACGCAACAAGTTGCAGGTTTTGTGGAGAAGTGATTGAGAGCAGCCCTTCGGAAAAGGACTTTAGGGCGCTGGTGGAGGAGAAACTGAGCATGAGCTGGCTTAAACACACACTCACAGCCCAGACACTAGCTGTCTGCTGAGATGCATCACAAGGAGCATGACCACTTGCAGTGCTGTGTCCAGTTCTGGTGGCCACGAGGATGATGAAGGGACTGGAGCACCTCTCGTATGAAGATAGGCTGAGAAAGTTGGGGCTGTTAAGCCTGGAGAAGGCTCCATGGCGACCTCATAGCAGTCTTCCAGAATCTGAACAGGGCCTACAAGGATGCTGGGGTGGGGCTCTTCTTCAGGGACTGTAGTGATAAGACAAGGAGTAACGGGTTCAAACTCAAACAGGGGAAGATAAGGGTAGATATAAGGAAGTTCTTTACTGTGAGGGTGGTGAGGCACCGGAACAGGTTGCCGAAAGAAATGGTAAATAGCCCATCCCTGACAAGTGTCCAAGGCCAGACTGGATGGGGCCTGAAGCAAACAGGTCTAGTGTGAAGTGTACCTGCGCATGGCAGGGGAGCTGGAACTGGATGATCTCAAGATCCTTTCCAACCATAACAATTATAAAATTTTATGCAGGGAGCCCAGAAATTAAGCACATGCTTAGGCACTAGCTCAGAGCCCAGCAGCTACATGGATCTCTTGAATTCAGGAAGACAGCCCAGCACAGAAACATGCTCATCTTGCCTGCTCTCCTCTGAAGCAAGAGAGTGTACATATGAAAAAGTGATGCAAGCATATGTTCTTGCTGACTTGGGAACAAGTGAACATGGCTCACAGACGCCATATACACAGGTTGCATGAAAAGGGGTGAAAACAGGACAAATGTCCACCACTATGCCCAGTTCCCTTCTGAGCATTTGTACTGCAGTATCAGCCCCTTATTTTCAGAATACGTGCTGAACATGTTTGATTAGTCTCCCACTAAATAGTTCAATAAGCACATCATAATTCAGAAGGGGCAAGTCAGTCTTCTCACTTGAATTCAGTAACTGAGGTACTTTTTTTACAATGGTTTAGACCCATTTACTGCAAGAGTATACCCAATACACTCTCCCACAAGACTACTACTCCCTCCCTCAATCTCTGTATGTCTAACTGCTTCATACTTCTTCCTGGTAAGTCTTTCTCTGCTTGGATCTCTCTGTGTTCAGAAGTCTTGAAACCTGAATGGCCCCCAGAGCTGAGGCTCTTCCCAAGCTAAGCAGTAACTGCAGATGCCAGACACGCTTGCAAGTGAACAGTCTACCACATTACTTCAAACAAAGTTACTAAGACTCCACAGTCTCAGGTAATAACTGAGTATTTTCCCTTCTTTCCCTTAATCATGAGAGTGATATATGTGGAAAAACGCATTTCTAGCTGCATTATATATGCACTATGGAATATGAGATGAAAAAATGCAGCTTGCCTTTATGTGTGGCCTTGTCCAAGCCATTTATGCAGGCTCACAAGACCAGTGGCATCTTTTTCTGGAAACCTTTGACTCAAAGCAGAGCCCTCTACCAATGGGAGCCACATGCAGTGGGGAAGTGTGCTTCAGAGTAGAGCCAATTGTAATGAGTGGCAGCTTTACAACTTGTTTTAATGGATTAAACACGGGAATAAGACACAGAGATACATTTGCAGTTTAGGATCTCTAGAAATTATGTACTTTTAAAAATGACCCCAACATAGCTTAGATATATTTTACATGTTTCCTCAGTGCACCTCAAAATACTAGCTGCTAGATTCTGTTAAATACACCTGACTGTTCTCACTTGCAAGATCAAATAAAACTTAAACCTTTTGTGTACAGAAATAAGACAAACAACTTCTCAATTTTTACTAAAATGTTTTAATTATATACAGATATAAATAATGTTCCACGAAGCCGAAGTACTTTTATGGAAAACCTTAAAAGTGCAAACAGTATTTCCATAGGCCACTGCAATGTCAGAAAGGTGCTTGTTTCTTACATAATGGAGGGAAAGCTTTCCAGGCAAACAGCTTTAGCCCTCATGCTTAGCCAAATATCTGCACCACACACTTCCATAGTGAATCCCATGGAAACAAAGGGTTGGGTGTTTTTTGGTTTGTTTTTTTTTTTTTCTTATACAAGTATATAATTCACAAGCAGACTTGGTTTTCAGACTTTTGTAAACCAAGTCAGCAATTGTGCTGCCCTGAGCAGTTCCCTGCCTGATTGCTGCTGCCACTCATCACAGACACACTTTTGAACTGGATCAGTTCTGCCTGAAGAACTGAGCTGCTCTCTACAGCACCAGGTATATCCTGTGGAAATCGGAGCTGTAACAGGATCTTCTTCATTCAATACCCAGAACTGCTGCATAGATCTGCCCCCACTACACAGCAGGAATGCAAAATGCTGCCCATTATGAAGCAATTATCTTTTAAAGGACAAGTATGCTACAATCAAACATTTTAAATCCTAAGAACTTCCTACAATGGAGTTCAGCTGTCCTTTGAATGGTGTTCCAGATTCTTCAGGGGCAAATCCAGGCAGTGAAATGTTTAGGTTCGAAAAAATGCAAAAGATGAGAAAATACACAAAGTATCCTTTCACAGGGACACTTTCCATTCAACTATTAGTACTATCCTGGATTTACACACACCATACAACACCAGATAAAGGAGAGCTGCTGAAGAAGACTTCAAGTCTTTCTTTCAGATCCCCAGTTCACCAAGTGTTTTGTCTACTGAGTTGATATTAAGCCAAGTCTTGAATTTATTCTTACACAAACACAGTAGCTGCCAGGTTGTTCCAGCACACAGCCACATACTGTTCTGGCTTGCCTACACTCATTTGCTTGCCACAGAAGAGCTAGGAAGTTAACATCTCCCAGGCCAGGACTGTAGATGGAAGCCAGTAATTTCCTAAATTGTTCCAGCTTGCCTACACTCATTCATTTGTCACAGGAGAGCTAAGCAGTTAACATCTCCCAGGCCAGCACTAAAGGTAGACATCAGTAGTTTCCTATCCCCCATACTGAAGGAACTGAGCTGCTTCTGCCATGAACTCTAGCATAGCATGCTCTCCCTTGTTTGAAGATAAGCATCACTGTAAAAGCCATAAAGCCTGCCTAACAGTACTACCTAAATAAAAAAATCCACCTACCAATCTGAGTTCAAAGACAACTCGTGATGGTTACTCTCCCTTGGACATCTGTTGTATAGGTTAGTCACCTCACTACTAAAGATGCATGGTGGTTTGGATTTGTCTGCTTGAACTTTAGTCAGTACTTCTACATCTACACATCAAAACTTCCTGAAGCCCAGATACATTACATGTCTGTCGTTACTTTTACAAGCTGTACTTGGAATCTTGCAAAATACAATCATGCCTGCCATTGCTTTTAATGTCCATCTCCTTTACTCCCTGAATCAGCTAGTCAATAATTTTTTTTTTTCCTTGGGAAATTTGACTAACCTGTCTGTCATTATTTGTACTTTGCCATTTGTCCTTTAGAAGTAACCACACCAAACAAGCACCTTCCTGAATCTCCTTCCCATTCTAGTAACTCTGCAACTGAGCTCTGCAGACAACTCTTCACTAATGCCCAGTCACAAAAATTATAAAGTTGCTCAGTGAATTTGTTGAAAACCATACTTCTCACTTCTCAGTAAACATTCAGAAAACAGCACTTTATCCTTGGATGCAAAGAATTAAAAACCAGAGGTGCTAAATGGACACAAGCGTTTAACAAAAAATTAGTGGATCACTAAACCCTAATATACTTCCATGATGATAGGCCTTTATGGCAAGTAGATCTTTTTTCATTCCTAAGGTACATAGCTTAAGCTATGCTACTCACAGATTTTTCCCCCCTCAATGTTTTTAACATTTCTTAACTCTTCTGAATGTTAAACCTCTAGCTTTTTTGATAACATGTTTATTGTCCCCTCTGCTACTGCATTCTTACAGAAGTTTATTTCCACTTGCTTTGCGACTGAACTAGACTTAGCCTGTTAACTAATGTCCACATTTTTTTCCTCATTGAATGACAGGTATAGGAGATAGGCAGTTCTCTGCTTGTCCACAATGACCATGGCTTACCAGGTTCACCTGTCAGGCTTTACAGTCCAGGGCTGCAAAATACAAGGTACTTCATTTCCATTACTGGGAGGAAATAACACAACTGAAAAAAGGCAAGCTATGTAGTGCATCACAACCAAATTCTGTTGCGGATGGCAGCAGGCACATTTTGCTTTTTGAACGTAGTTCACATACAGTTCTTTCTCCCAAAGACAGAAAGAATGTGACTGTGAAATGAGTGATCCATTTCTTCTTGTAGGAAGATGTAGGCTGCTTGTTCAAAACAAATTTCAGAACCCATAACAAGGGCTTGGGAGCAGCACACAGATTTATGACCACACAGTAGATAGCAGGTTACCTAGCAACAGATTTAGCTCCTGCTTCAAAAAATGCTTCAGTAGCATCACAGTTTAAACCCAGTCAGCAACTAAGCACCATGCAGCTGCTTGCTCACTCCTCCTTCCCAGGTAAGATGGGCAGGAGAATCAGAAGAGTATAAACACACAGGTTGAGAGAACAGTTTAATAACTAGCATTAAGTAAAATATAGTGATAATAGAAAGAATACCAACAATAACAGTAATAGTAGGAAATAACAAGAGAAGAAATCAAAGCACACAAAACCCAAGTGAAGCACAATACTACTGCTCACCACCCATTGACCAATATCCAGCCTGATCCAAGCAGTGATCTCGCCTTCCGGGTAACTCCCCCCAGTTTACATATTTGTCATTACATGCGGTTGTACGGAACACTCCTTTGGCTAGTTTGGGTCACACTTCCTCACTGTGCTCCCTCTTGGCTTCTTGTGTCCCTCCTCACTGGCAGAGCATGAGACTTAACAGCCCTTAACCAGGCTAAATGATACTGAGCGGCAACTAAACCTTCGGTGTGTTATCAGCATTGTTCTCAGACTAAAACCAAAACACAGCACTGCATCAGCTACTAAGAAAAGAACTAACTCTATCCCAGTAAAAAAGGACAAGTAGTGTCTAAATCGGAAAGATAATACATTAAAAAAAAAAAAAAAATCAAAAAAAGACTAGCAGTTGCATTTGGAAGCATTTTACCCCAAGTAGTTATTTTCTCTGAAGTTGCTGAAAGTATTTGCCAAAAGCAGATACATGGCATAAACACAGGCAATTGAAAGAAGACTGAATATGCTGTAACACAGTGAGACTGTCATCTATTACTTCAATAAAAGAAGTTGCTGCTTTTGCATCTGCTGTCAGGAAGTACACCTGACAGGCAATGTAATAAATTTTAGACTTTAGATCTTGTATCATCACCATCGCAAGCTGATTTATTTGGAGTTTCACCTGGACAGGATGTGGTTTATCAGGTTTTCAAGGAAATGTGTCACTAGTTAATGCAACCATGTTACATATTCAAACCTGTATGTACAGATCACTTAAACTGATAACATTGAGCATATTCTTGGAATTCCTGTGACGCAGGAACAATTGCAGTTGTAAATGACAACTTACAAAATGAAGAAATGTTGATTTCCAATATATGGAAAAACTAGGACTGAACTAGGACCAGAAGCAACAAGGTTGGGGGGAATATGTGCTGTGCTTACAAAATAATTAACACTGATTCCCTCTGCAAAGCTTCCCAGTTATAAACCAAGCTCCTGAGCTCAGCACTTTCCAGTGCTGTGTCTACAGCATTTTGCTAGTATTTGCAGGGAACAAAGATTAAAAGATAGAAGAACATTTGCAACTAAGCTAGTAGCTATAATGTTTGCTTAAAGTACCTGCCAGTTGGAAACCCATTTATCATGGCAGTTGTGATGCTGCTGTACACAGGACTTTGAACTACTTCACCTTCAACACTGAACTAGGAGTCAAAGAAACTATTACTGGACACATGACAAGTTATCTCTTTTAAAACAGGCAGTCTGACTCAGGATGGGATCAGATTATTATTTTTTATATATAAAGATTACATATGTATGTTTGCATGTGTTATGTGGTCATACATATATATGACCATTCCATACCACATGCAATGGGTCTGAGGCCACAAATTTGTGTCACAAGCACAGAGCTTCTCAAGTGACTTCAGGGCTCCCCAAGCACTCCCTCAAAGACGCACATCCCGTTCTGCAGGAGCATGCCAACCTCACAGCCTTGCTATCACTCTTGAAGTTGGCATTGTACTATGCCCAGAGCAGAGTTAGGCACATCTGCCCCAACAGAAAGAAGGTGAGTTTGAAAGGACTGGGCATCACCACTTCCATGTGCCAACCTTGCACATATCCTGCCTGCCCTGAGATACCAAACAAAGCCAGGCCACCCATTGCAGCACGGTGGAGTGCAGTGGCAGCTTCAGACGCATTCAGATAGGAACTAGTCCTGTCACCAAAATCCCTCCCATGAGCTGACACAGCCCAGCCCAACTGCCAAATCCACGGCTGCAGGAACAGGACCGCAACACTTACTTTGTCTTTGGTGGCAGAGGGGACAGAGGTCGCCAGCTGCTTGGAGCCCTTGTTGAGCTTCTTGCCTGTTACATCGCGGCCACCGCCCCCCTCGACCTTGATAAGCCGGTGCTTGGGGGAGATGTACTTCACGTCGGGCGGCGTGGCAGGGCGGCGCTCGCTGTGGCTGCGGAAGAGTTGAGGGGAGCCGGCTGCCCCGGCGGCGGGGGGCGCGGCACAGCATGACGAGGAGGAGAAAGCCTTGGGGGCCACCTCACCCAGATCCTCCGGCACCGAGTAATCCGGGCGGCACATGGCACGCAGCTTCAGCAGCGACGAGCCGGGTCCGCTGTAGGGGTCCTCGAAGTCGCGGTCTTTCTGCGCGCGGTAGGCGCGGAGAAGGTCGCTGGTGTCGTCGCGCAGGCGGCGGCGCGAGAAGCCGGGCGAGGTGTGGTGGTGAAGGTGGAGGTGCGGCGGCCCGTCGGGGCGGGGCACGCTGCCGGCACCGTTCCTCTTCTCTCGGTAGTCGGGGCGCGGAGGTTGAGGGGGACTCTTGGTCTTGTTATTGCCCAGGCTGAAGTACTTATTCAGCCATTTGGCCATCGTCTCCCCGGGGCCGCGGCCCCTCAGCACCGTGCGTTTCCTCCGGCGCCCGGCGCGCCAGCGTCGCTCACCGGCGGCGCCCGCATGGAGAAGCAAGGCAGCGGGGCGCCCCTAACGCCCCGCTCTGCACACACGCCCCTCTTCCCCTTCCCCCCGCTTAGTCACCCCCGGGTTCCCTGCGGGACGCAACCCGGCCCGGGCCCTGCGCTCCCCCGCGGCTCCCGTCCCCTCAGAGCGCCGAGCGGCCCGGCCTGACCTCAGCACGCACCGGGGAGGCGGGCGCCGCAGCTGCAAGCAGGCCTCGGCCCGCCCACAGCCGGGGCCGGGCCGGGCGGCTGCGGGGCGGGACGGGACGAAGACGGGGAGGGGAAAGGGAAAGGGAAAGAAAGAGGGATTTGCGCAGGATCGCTGTCACCTTTCGTAAGCGCTGGGAGGGACCGGGTGCTCAGAAGCAGTAACGGTCGTGTCTGGGGCGCGAATGTCAGTACGGCCTCTGCCCGCGGTTCGTGGTGGAGGGGACGCGGCGGGGGCCACGCCGGCCGCGGCAGCAGCGGGTGGGACCTGCCGCGTGCAGGCTGGGGGACGACTGCCGCCATCAGGAGACCGCAGGCGCGGGTTTCTTTCCTTTCCCGGCTGGCTTCAACTCCGGAAGCCCCTGTTTCTCCTCCAGACAGTTGTCCGGAGGCGCGGTACGCAGCAGCTAGGACGATGTGGCGTCAAGCAATGTCTACACAGGTCCGGCCCGGGCTTTTCTAGTACAGCTACGGGTGCGTCCTCTTTCCGTCAATGGGGTGAAGTGGGTCTTTAGCTTGTGCCCTGATGGACCCTACCAAAGGGCACCAAGCCCTAGTTTTGGCTAGGTTGGAGGGGATGATCGCTGCTCCTTTACTCGGCTCTCTTGAAAGCCCACTTGCAGTATGGTGTACATTCTGGTGTCCTCAACATAAAAAGGACATGGAACTATTGGAACAAGTTCAGAGAAGGGCCACAAGGATGATGAAGGGACTGGAGCACCTCCCGTATGAAGACAGGCTGAGAAAGTTGGGGCCGTTCAGCGTGGAGAAGAGAAGGCTGCATGGAGACCTCATAGCAGCCTTCCAGTATCTGAAGGGGGCCTACATGGATGCTGGGGTGGGGCTCTTCATTAGGGACTGTAGTGATAGTACAAGGGGTAATGGGTTCCAACTTAAACAAGGGAA
>JANRGW010011784.1:0-32287 GCA_024733675.1 Psilopsiagon aymara
GAGCAGGGGCGGAGCGCGGGAGCCGCGGGGGTGCGGGGCTCGGCCGCGGGTACCGGAGCAGCGCCCGTGCCCCTGAGGAGCTGTGGCAGCGTCAAAGGGCCTTACCCCGTGCATTGACCCCCCCGGCGGAGCCGTGCGCTGGCAGCCGCCGCCCCTCTCCCCGCGGGCGGGGAACCAAGCGGTGTCGCGCGGCAGTGGCTGTACGTGCGGTGAGAAATGGATATTAGCATCCTACAGGGACGAGGAGGAGTCCCTTCAGCCTGCGCCAAGAGCTTCCTCCGGTGCAGCAGAGGGGGTCTGGTTCAGGACCAGGCTGTGAGCGTGTTCAGAGGCTGGCCGTCGGGTGCCAGTGGTGCCTGGCATGTCAGAGCAGACTTTAAAGTTACAGTTTGAATGGTTGACCGCGTTACCTCTTATTTCTAAGATGCCACATTAAATACAAAGTGATGTTGAACATAATTACCTCCATTAGGCTGCAGGTTTACCCAGCTCTCTGGGTAAAATGCTCACACCACAGGTTTGCAACAGGCTGCTCTGGGGCTGTACCTGACCCTTCTTTGGTGGATGGAGTGCCCATATCCCATGGAAAATTCAAACCTTTCCCCTTGTTTGTGTCCAGAGGCTGATCCTAGCTTTTCTCTGCATCACCTGCTCATGGAACTTGCTTCTTAGGCAATGCTGAGATTTCCTAGAGGTCTGTTATCTGATAAAGCAATTTATGAACGACGTTGCTGCCAGCTTTAGGCCATGAAGGACCAAAGAGACCTCTCAGGTTTGCTCAGGTAAGTATCCCAAATCCCTGGCTACTGCCACTGGCCACACTGTGCACCCCTGCAGCATGCTCCAGTCTGCTGCCCTGTGTATTATAGTCCAGATTCCCAGCTGCTGTGACACAGGTTTACTCTACTGACCTCAATGGAACAGAGCCCATTTACCATCTGGGAGGACCTTCTTTATTCTCTTTAAAGAAACAGAGTGGGAATACCAGTTTCAGGGCTGCTTCAAAAAGCAGAGCTGTAATGCCACTGTATAACGCGGCACGGCGCTCTCAGCAGAAGTCGCAGCCGAGGAAAAGCCCGCATCGGCTCTATTCCTGTGTAACCGCTCTGTATTTGGGGTTCCTTTGATGAACGCTATAGCAGCTCTTCCGGAGGGCTGCGCATCCATCCCCTGCCTCGGATGCACGCTTCTGAGAGCCGGCTTTTGTTGGATTTCACACAGACGAAGCCTCTGTGAAAGAGAAGTCCTTTATAATGTTGTTCATCGCTTATTCTTCAGGGTTGCCTGCCGGTAGAGGCCGCGCTGGCTTCAGGCGAGCCGAAACACGGATGGGTCATGATTCATACCGGGATCGGCTGTTTTGAGCTGGTTTAAGTTACTCGCAAGCTTCCAGACATTGTTCTCGGAGCTGAATAGTGCTGGGCTGCGGTCTCAGCCCCGGCAGGAAAGGTTTGCGTCCTGTTCCGCCTCCGATCAAACGGGTGCCAGGATGTCTGCAAGAACAGCCGGAGCCACACGGAGTCGTCCCCCTCTCCTTGGGCTCACACTGGGAGGGTGTCAATAAACAAAGGGGAGTAAACTGGTGATCTAAAGGAGAGATTAGTTAAAAACTCAGGGAACGATAGCGGTTCTCTCCTGCTGACATCTGGCCTTCTTTGTTAGGAACTCTGCTGAAGAGTCACTAGTGTATTTGAGCTATAATGCGGGGTCAGACCCACCCGAAGTCACTGAAGGCGGGCAAAGACTAACGGGGGTTATTTTCTTGCTGATTTTAGACATCGGGATTGTGTCAGAGCTGTGATTTTTAGCAAGCAGTTTCCCCAGCAAAGACAAATGATTTCACCGCATCTGCAGATGCAATAATTCAGCAGTAATCCCCATACCTGTGATATAAAGTAGAGCTTGCATACAGTGATCATATTTGAAAGTGGTGCATTTCTAGTCTATGAGAAGCTGGGATAGGAAGAATCTATTTTCTTCAAAAACTTCTACCTTCTTAGCAGGAATATCCATGGTTTTGTACAGAACGAGATCCATCAGGAGCCATCAGCTGTGTGTATCCAGAGTTTTAATATGCCCATAACCAATGTTATGCTGTTACCCAGAACATTTGACACATCAGTTTGTAATTTGTTTCTACCTTGAATGGTCTCACACTACAAGCCAGACAGTTAATACTCTGTGATGAAACCTGAAGCCTGGACATGCACCGTATGCTCTTGAATATCATCTTCACCATCTTTGGCATCAGATTTCAGCCTCACAATGCAAATGCTTGGGATGGATGAGAAGTCAGCAAATGCAGGGCATGGACCTGACCTATTTGTTCGCAGAGCATTGCTAGCAGTATTGATAGAGTACTGCAGGGAAAAGAAAATCTGGTTGTAATCACTTTGCCGTCTTTTGGCATTGTCTGTGGGGAAGATTTGCCTGCATTTGGAAGATTGTTCCATTTCTGATGCTGTGCAGAGAGCCAGAGTTAATATTATGTGTAACCTGTTAGTACACCTGCCTATCTTCCAGTGTTATCATCCAGATGGGAAGGGGTTGCCGCAAGCGGCCTTTGCTTCTGTTGGCTACGTTGAAGTGCTGACATTATTCCTCTCCTGTGTTAAAGCTGCTCAGGCACTGATTTATAAAAATACCTGTGTTGCAACCCAACAGCAATGCATTCCAGCTCCTTAAGGACAGCCTGGCTGGCAAACTCTCTCTGCTTAACCCCTCTCTCAAAGGTGGTTGCAGGGAGAGGTCCTGCTCTTCTTGAGGCTAACAAACAGCCCTTTTCTTTTTCTGACAAGTCAGGATTTCCACATCTTGGACTATTACCCTTGTTCTCCTCTTGATTCTCGCTCTTTGGGCCCCATTTCTTTAATGCTCAACACCTAAATCTGGTCAAAAACTCCAGCATGGGCTTAGCTATTAATTAGGCAAAACTGTCACGGTAGTCCAGGATGCATTCCTGATTACACACCCTGGTATAGTATCTGCCTTACTCATAGCATAGGGCATTGACTCATGCTTCTGACTGCCCTTAACTTCCTGCTTCTGCTCCTTGATCTGCCATTTCCAACCAGTATTAGTGCAGTTACTCACATCTAGATTAATTTCCATGTTTCCCCGACCTTCTCCCAATTCGTTTGTTGCTTTGAATTTTAGCCCTGTGCTTTTCCATGTTCCCAGACCTTTTCTTTCTTCCAGGTGGGACCTGCAGATTTTCTCTGATCCAACATTTGTATCACTATTTAAGTAATTATGGTCCTGGACCTATGGTAGGCCCCTGAGGAATCCAGTCCTTCGGCTGGACAGCTGCTGTAGTAGTGTCTAAATAAGCAGGCTCAAACTGAGCCATGTTGCTTTAGTTTCTTCATAAAGTTATGAAAAGGCTCACTGAAAGCCTACAGACTTTCCCTCACTCTTGTAGAACATCATAGCTGCCATCGCACTGTTGCTAGATATTCCCTAAAAAGGTAGCTGCTTTTCCTTCCTGATTTTGGAGAAGCATCTGAAAATAAGACTGAGGCACACCCAAGGCAGCTGAACAAATGAAACATGTAAAGCGAGATTAATGAAGAACAGAGGGAAAACTACAGTGACGTCTATTTTGGTGCCAACATCGAAGTGCAGAGCAATGAACTTCAGTGCCAGCAGCTGGGCAACTTCAGAGCTTTATCATTTGGCTGCTCAGCTGGACAGAGCAGAAGGATTTAGCCCATGAAATAGCTCAATTAGACATTGCACTTCTTTCTGGCCGCAGGATGTACCCATCACACCACGAACAGCCCGGATGGACTGCCAGCGTCAAGAGACCTAGCCACAAAGGCAGGGGTTTGAAGGTTGAAGGGCATCTCCTTGCTTCTATCCGTCCCCTCTACACCACCTCCCAGCCGCAGATCAGGGGTAGGGGATGAAGAGGATAGAGTTCATGTGGTCCAGGTGCTTCACCTTTCCGCTTGTTGGATGAAGGTGACACATTGCTGTGAAAGCAATGGGAGACAGGTGGTCAAGAGGTGGTGGCAGCTTTTGATCAATGTGAATTATAGTGGGAAATGAATAATTGGAATTCTTTTTGCTTTTAAAATACAAGGATTTACTGTGCTTTCAGTGGAGGATGTGAGGGACTTGTTTTTCACTTTTAATTACTGGAATGTCTTGGCCCTTTGTCATTTGCATGTTGCCATGAGCAAAATCCAGAGGTTCTTCAAAACCAGAGTTGGGATCTGCAGAAGTCAGCTGTCAGTGCTGAGAGTTGTAAAAGCAATATTGGGATTGGTATGAATGAAAATCCATTTCTGTAAGTATCAGAAGTAATAGCAGGGGGGTTAAGGACAATTTGTATCCATACCTAATGTCACCATCCCTGGCAAAAAAAAATGAGGCTATGTTCTTTTTGTCAAGCCCCAAAGGACTGCACACAGAGAAGCCCATAGTACACACCACTCATTCATGAAAGGCCCTGTGTATCACATCTCCCATTCCTTCTCCTGGCAGCCCAGCAGCAACAGAGACTGCAGCCAAGGATCACTGCAAAGCAACTGCCAATTCTTAAAGGTTATTTAAGAACTGTCCCAAAATGGAGAGGTTTAGTGGAGACTTGACAGCTGTCATCCCTTGCTGCGTGTGTTGCGTGCAAGTGTTGGGGCCAGACCACTTGAACCACCATGTCTCATTGCTTATCAGCATCGAGTGAATTGTATCTATAAGAGAACAAGTGCAGGCCAGTAAACCAGCTTACAGTGCAAATAAATACCATATCCCCTTCTCTAAGGTCTCATATTGAGTTTGGCCACCCTGGTTTTCTACCTCAGCAAAAATGGTACTGCTAACAGCTCAAAGCCTGGTGTCTTCAGGATGCTCGGTGAGTCAGATTAATGATGCAGTAGCAGGGAAGCTTAATAATTTGGTTCCTGTTGGTTGGAACCCACTCAGTTGTGATCGCTGGTAGCCCTCCCTCAAACTGTAGTAGCTGTAGGCATCGCCATCTGGTTATACTCTAGCACAATACGATGAAGAGAATCCAGATCTACCTGATTGTGTACAAGCTTTGGTGACACAGTGATTACAGTCATTTACATGGCATTGCTGATCACTATCCTGCAGAGTCCTGTTACCCAAGCCTGTGGAGTGGCTTTGCCTTGCATCTCCAGTCCTAGGTTTCAGAGGCAGTTTGTAATTTGGCTGGTCCCTGGCAAACCCAACCCTTACAGTCATGAGGATAACTTTCAAAATGTGGAGATAAATTCCAGCTGCCACCCTGCTTGCCCAGTTTAAAACCACGGGTGTATTCCATAGCACTGGCTTGACTCTACCACCCAAGATGCAAGAACTTGCAAGAACAGAAAGTTAGCCATAAGCTCATCAAGCTATTTTCATGCACGTCACAGCTTACAAGACACCTGAGAGGTACAACATACCTGTACATTCACTTGAATGCTCATAATGGGGAGGTAGCAGAGATTTGATTTTCAACGAGCTAACCTCCATCCACATGTTTTAAAGATGACCTCTTAGCACAGCTCTACCACACTAGCTGTTTGACTCAAACCGTTCATTTCACAGCAGAACAAAGTGGTGGTGTCTTCCCTTTAACTAACTCACAAAGCACTTCCCTGTAGTTATATCTATGTTAATCAGACAAACTGGGGATTGAAAAGAAAGGACTAATCACAAAGGACTGATCTGCTCCTTGGCCGTAATGGGATTTCCTCTGCAAATATTAAGTTACAACAGTAGCAGTGGCTTTTGTTATATATTTAGGTTGAAATGCTTTTCTTCAGGTGAACTAGACAAATGTATATTGTCTACCCAGACATTCTAGAAGGCAGAAATGAGGAGCACATGGACAAATTGGTGGTAGATAGTGGTAGAAACCACCACTGGGGGTTGGAACTAGATGATCTTAAGGTCCTGCTTAACTAGAGTCCAAGCCTAACTATTCTGTGATTCTATGAAAACTGAATAAAGTCATTGAACTTTTATTAGAACTTCTTCCAACTTTTATCTCTGTTGAAATAACATAAGAAACTTTACCTATTTATCTATAATGAGCTCAGCAAGCTCTAATAATATCTGGCTTGACTCAGCTGAGACTCAGTCTAAGTCTTGACTCAGTTCTCATTCAAGACAAGCAATCATTCCACATTTTTCCACAGGTCTCATAAAGTGTCATGGGTTCCAAATGGCAAGGCACTGCAGCTCCGACAATCACCACTTACCTGCTTGGTTCAGGCAACAGCCATCTCTGTATCCAAAACTGACAAAGGTTAAAGTGCAAGAGGACATGTCTGTCAACTGCTGGTCTAGGATTCCTCCAGGTATCTCTTCAGGGTTTCAGCTAGGAACTGAGAAGACAGACATGACCATGGGTTGAGATAGGCGTCTCGGAAGCCACCACATAAAATGTACATACCAAAGCACAATACCAGTCACAATTTGTAAGTCATACATGGGCAGGTCTTCAAATTATACTTCTTTCTTCTGGTGCTTGCAATTCTTGCAAATATTGCACTGTTATTAGTTCTGGGACCAGAATTTCATGCTTGAAATTGACCACACTACACTTACATAGATTTTCTTCATGATTTGTGATGTTCTGCTTTGTGCATCTCAGGATAAAAATCTACACTATGGAGATCCGTAGGCTTTTAAAGGAAAAGTTGTATCAAACCCACTCTGATAGCAAACCCAGGCCCTCTATCTGGGAACCAGCACACTGCTCATTGTGTGTGTCAAATACAAAATTACCCTGAGCTTACCACTCCAGTTGCCTATTGCAAAGGATTTGCTCGATGATTTCTCCCCCTCCTCAATCCTCCTCCAGGGAACAAAGTCCGTTTGCTTGGCAGAATAGACAACAGGTCTGCCAGCCCTGCTGCTCCACTGTGGCACACATCAATACAAATACATACTAATCTGGGCTCTCCCAAAGCCCCTTGAGAGCTGAGTACCTGTGCAGAGGGCTTGGAGAAATGCTGCCCTGGGTAGGCTTGCCCTGGATTCCAGGGGAAGGGGTTAAATGGAGGGTATGCTGACAACCAGTGACACCAGCATGCAGGCAAAGGGGGAATGCTGGCAAAGGGCACAGTTTGGGAAATTGAACTCGAATACCAAGTTACAGTTCTCATTCAGGGGCATTTCCAAAGGAGTCTCAGAGAGCTTGCTTGGTGACAGAGCCCAAAAGCCTGGTCCAGCAAGGCAACAGCTGCCTATGGAAGGTTGACCCAGCTAAAACTCTGGATTTTCTCCAAATAAAAATGGAAACGTGAATTTAATTCGGAGTGATTTTTATTTTGGGTTGAGAAGCTACACAAAGAAAGAACAAATATACATTTCCATGAGAGAAGGGAAAAAAGAGAGCATCCTATTGTGTCACCCTCCTAAGAGAAGAAACCATCTCAACCTGAGCCACAGGACTGCTTTCTTCCTGGACAGGCAGGGAGAGGTTTTACACCAAAGGGTACACTACACAATAAACATCTGTAATATCTACCCCAGGGTCACACATCCCCAGACACAGCAATATGGTTTGTTCTTGCATATATGCACATACATCTGCTCTTGGTAGATAACAAAAAGGCAGATACAGAGCCACATGGATCTAACAAATAGCTTTTACAGAGGAATAGTTACAGATGTTCACAAGGATCAATACATCCACATGGCACAAGTACTTATTCAATGGAGTGGTTACTCTAAGCACTACGGTTTATCAGAAGGCCGATTACCTTCGTATCAGTGATAGTGAATTGTACTGGAGCAGATGGCAGTGAATTCCAGAGTTCATCTGTCTGTCACTTTATTAAAGTAATTAATCAAAATGGCTTAGCATATAAAAATACAAGGATCCTCCCTCCTAATTAGAGCAATTTGTGTTCACATAGAAATAAAAGCATGCACACGCATACACACATCAGAGGCAGGATGGCTGACAGCTTATGGGAAAAAGAAACTCACTTTCCCTGTCCCACACCAGGACATCATGTTCTCCCTCCTCCTGTCTCCAGGGATAACAGAGTCTCTCACCTTTGGTGCATAGTTGTATTCCAAAGCCAAATAGCAAGTTGGAATTTGTCCTGAAGGGAACCAGGACAAGGCACCTTTAAGGATAGTAAGGCAGATTGCATACCTCTGCTGCAGGAGACCCCTCATGTCCTGCTGTCCCTGAATGTAGAGGGATTAATCAGAATCTAATCAAAATCTTCACCCTCACAAGGTGTGGGTGAGTCAGTCTCAGTTTGCTATAACCATGACGCTAGTCAGACAAGAGGCTCATCTCCCTTTAGCAGAGGTACACTCAGCTATTTGTAGTGCTACAAGTGGTCTCCATCACCGACAGCATGTGGATGACCTTACAAAAGAGTAGTGAGGATAGCAACAGAGAAAGTCTAAATAAGATTATATTTGTAAAAGATTGGAATATTCATGGATGGCAAACACATTCCCTCCACTGGTCTTCAGGGAAATAATGTCAACAGAGGGGCAGAGACATACTGTGGGGCAGAGCAGGGAGGAAGCCAGGGCTGGGCTAGCTTGGCATAGTTATTTGACTTAACTGTAAAACATCATAAAGGTATTGCCTTAATTAAGCAGGATCTTCTTCAGCCCAGTCCCTCCTCCGAAGTTTGAGCTACATCTTCATCCCCTCATAACAGGGTGTGAGACAGCCTATGTCCTCACAAGGGACTCTAGGAACTTTAAGTTTAATCTATGTACTATAGGAGCCTGGTCCTGCTGGGGTCTGGGCAGACTCCCAAGGACCACAGCAGACTCTGCAGGAGGGATACAGAGAAGGAAAACCGATTAAGAAATGAGGAAGCTTTGCTTCCGCATCAACACTATCTAGGAAAGACAATGTGCTTTAGGGCACCACGTCATGAGAATACTGTGAGCACGAAAAATGCCTCTAGTTACAGCCAACGGGTTTTAAACATGTTCCTTTACTGCTGCTTTACTGAACATGATCATCTTAAAAGGACTGGACCAAACCTCTACACTGCAAAGGAGGTATCATCTTCGTTACGAGCCCACAGGCCATTGAAAGCTCAGGAAATTGCATTCATGTGCATTAGTGAAAGCCCTGGCCCGTCCATTTTGTAGTATTCCTTCTGGCTCTTAAGCTACAATCCAATCAGTTAACTCTTGGAGTATTCTTTTCTGGTTAAGCACAATTCTTTCTGTGGGAATGTAATCCAGGAGGATTCAGATATGTGTAAACAGCTTCCTACAGAGGTTTTCCCCTGGTGATTTCTTTCTGCAGCCTGTAACTGCAATTAACTCCAGCCACACCAACATCCCATATCATGCAAGTTTAGTTTCAGTTGCTAACTTACATGCTTGCAGAAGGGTTTTACTTTCTCTGTGTTATCAGAAGGAGCAAGTGAAAGTCATCCTAAGGATCTGAATCTAATCCAATACCAAATTTCTTGGTTTCTGCGGCTTTAACCCACACTGTTAACTTTGCATTACAACAGGCTTGGCTCCAGATTCATTTCCTCATTCTGGTTCCTGTCGGCAGGCAAACACCATCTGTGGCCTTGGGAAAGACAAATACAAATGTTTCTTGAGCAGGACTTCAAGAGCACTTGGTCTGCTGAAATGTCCACAGCCCTCACCTCCTGCTGGCACCGAGATCAGTGGTTAAACCCAAATGAGATTTCATTGCTGGTGAGGATGATGCAACTGCTGACACTGAGACAGGATTTGATAGGGAACCGTACCATGAACTCTTGAATGAAAGAGATTTCCTTTTTCCTTTTCCATTAAAAAAACATCCTAGAAGGAAGGTAGCACTCGTACATCTACACTTCTTCCATTCCTCCAAAAAAGAGAAGGCATTACTCTGCACTAACACTCTATTACTGCTGTGTACCCAAACTCAAATGTATTTATAAACCTGCAGACGTTAGTTTTTCTAGGCAGGGGAGTTAAAAATGAACTCGGTGTCAGGATTCAGGATTGCTCCTCACTTGCCTGGCAACTCCTCACGTGACTCAGAGCAGCATTCTTTCACCTTTTTCTGCATGCATTCACTGCTGCAGCTGTGAAATGGTGCCTGCTGGTCACAATGTCTGTGAAGACCCCATGCAGAGAATGAATACCACGCTAACATTCATTTCCCAAGCTGGTGCTTGGATGTGAAGACAGAGCTACAGGAGCCAAAGAGGGCTCTTGATCAGTTCTCAACACACTTAAAATACTCAGTGGCAACTGTCTCAATGTGCTGCCCAATGCCTGGGAAAGGTTTCAGCTCATTTGTGATGCCCTTTTCCCTCCTCCCTGAAACTGAAGCAGCAAGTGAACATGGCTTTCATCAATATGCTCGCATAGATAACAAGGTCTTCTTTGTCTCCAGAGAATAATGGCTACCATGCATTTACCTGAGAAGCGTTTGTCCTAGCTATCCTGCAAAGAGGAATGTGGGTCAATCCCTGATCCAGAACCGTACCGTTATGTCTGTGGTCGTGGCTGGCAGCTGGAGCAGCTCATCAGAGCTCCACGCTGACACGCTGCATGCTTCGTTGTTGCTCAGGGACAATCTGCTTCAGGAACATCAGCACTTGTGTCTGCCTCTCCCTGCAAAACCCTGGGGAGGGATTTGCGTCCTCTGCTACATGCTGGACAGATGCCTGCAGTCTTATTGATGCTGTCTGTATTGAAATGCCAAGGGAAAGATGCTTCCTTCAGGTTTTAGCTTCTTTATCCATTTCCTTACCCTGTCTTCTGCAATGCTCCCCCTGCATCCTTCCAGCTCTTCCTTCTTTTTCTCCACTGTTTTCACTGATACAGTCAACAAGACAACTTGTTCTTTTAGTTGAAAAGCACTTTCTTCCACTGAAACTAGACAGAAACCAAGCTGTCAAGGCTCCCAATTAATGCTGAATTCATGGTGACGTCTGTTAATTTACCTGAACCTATGCTTTCATGGCATGCCAGGTGAAGATGGAAAGAGGCAGACTGTACATCTGTATGGGCACTGTGCCCCCTTGACTAAATCATATCTGCCTTTTGAAATGCAATTCATGCCGACACTAGCTCCCCTGCTTCACCTGAGTTAGCCCAGCAAATGCATACCCTGGATCTCCTTTCCATCAGAGTCCTTCTTACTGTAGCACAATCCTGACTTCATGATGCATACTTTTAACTATTTGATTCCCTTCAGAGTGTTGGAAAGTTCACTAGTAAAGATTTAGTGCTCTCTGTCTTAGGAGTGCTCTCCAAACACTTCAACTCACTATCCTCCACACCACTGCCTGTGAGACACAGGTAAAGATCTGTAAACTTAAGGTCTTGTCTTTTGGTCCCTGGACTTCCTACCTGAGGCCCATTGCTCACTGCCTGTGGGAGGCTCAGGATTAAAAATGACGATTCCCAACAAGAGGTGCTTTCCAGAGGCTGCTGCAATGTGCTGTGCTAGCAAAGGAGCAGGGTGAAGATTCAGGACTGGGGACTGCAAATCTCTGCAGAAAGAGGAGGTGGGTTTGTACCTTTTAAAAGCACTCGAGGACATAACCTACAACATGCGGCAGGATGGCCAGCCACAAAGACACCAGGGCCTTTGACTCGACTGAAAGAAGAACTGCCTAAACATCTGTGTTCCTGCTGTAAAACAGAGGAACCACAGCAGAATGAGTCTAAGAATGGTGACACTGAGTCACGTCCATCTCTGGCACTGGCCACAGCAAGTACCCAGCGAAGAGCATAGGAATGGAGCAAGTACATACGAAACCTTCCTGCCCCTCATACTGCCCCTCCAGCCTCTTCAGGCAGTAACAGGGCTGCCTGGAAAAGACAAAGCAGAGGTTATTTCACCAGCTCATGTGGCACTTTGGCTGGCTCCACATTTCCGTTATGTCCAAAGAGCACATCCCTGCAGGGGAAGCTCTGGGCTTGGCCCTAGACTGTTCGCAACACCAAAACCACCCTGATTGCAAAAGACACCCCCAGAAGGGTCTAAAGCCCTTTGTAATTACTGCGTCTTGTAGTGTAATCATCAACACATCATGAGACCCAGCTGAAGTTTGGTTCCTAGGAATAATGGGCCTTTACTGAAAATATCAAGCACATCATAGCAAGGCAGAATGCAAACTGCTTTTCCAAGGAACAGGCTGGAGCCCTCAAAACTCTATCTGCTCCTGTTTATACCTGAGCATCCTATTCATAAAACCAGCACTGGGCATTCCAAGAAATGCGGTGAGATCAGGCAGTGATAGATAAAAGCGTGGAGTGGAAAGCCAATCCTGGAGAATAAATAAAAGATGGTCCAAAATAGTCAAATTAACCTCACTGAAAACAAGATAAAAGTGGAAGAATAAACGGCATCAGAGACAAAATGGGAGTGCATATGCCAGAGGCTTGCAGACTCCTCTCTTCCATATTCCTCTATCTTTCTCCCCAAAAGCAATTGCTGTACTAGAGGGCAGGACCCCACCTGTTTGTCTGCTTTCCTAAAGAGAGAATTTGTACCTTAAAGAAAGAGACTAAAACCAGAAGAAGAAATTAGTGTTTTCTCGATGGAATTTATTTCCTCTTGAAAGAAGAAGCAACTGACTAAAGGTTTCCACTGTACAGTCACATTGGGAGACACTGGTCAAGAGGCATAGTAGTGAAGTACCACACCGGCACCAGGCTCTGGAGTGCCTGGGTGAGAGCAGAGCAGAGCAGATACCACCGGCTGTACCTGCACTGCTGCTGAGCACCTTCTGAGCTCAGCCTCTGGAGTGAGGCTGAAATAGGAAGTTCCCAGTGTAGCACACTGCACTGCAGGTCAAGGACAGCATCCAAAATGCACCCCCTTCAAGAGCCCTTTCAGTTCTCTCCCAGTGGCCTCACCTGAAGACCTTGACTGCTTGGAGCACACGGCAAGTCCTCTGTCTCATCGGGCTTTCAATCAGGATTCACATCAGTGCAAGGGCAGTTCTTGGAATGTGTCAAATATCTTACAGTCCAATGGAGTGTAATGTTGGATATTTCACATTTGTTCCTTAACAAAAAACAATGTGAAACCAGGTGGAGAGCCCTAAGAGATGCGGCATGGCTATCATAAGGAATGGGAACATCACAGAAAACCAAGAAATGCCATTTCTGACACAAATTACACAGAAAAGACAAAGAAGATCTTTTGACAAGCAGTAGGTACCCAGCATTCCTGCAAGATCCCTCTTGCTGTGCAAGAAGAACAGAACTGGCACCTCTGCAAGTCTAAAGTACGGCTTCTGTAAGTACAGATTTCTAGTTAAAACCCAAATACTAATGATTCATGTAAACCCCACAGAACCTGTTTCCAGGAGAAGGAGTGTTAGGTTTCCTTGGTTAAATTCTTGCTATGAGAATGATTTGACCTCCTTAAATCTGGCTGCTCTAATAAGCTTTACATGGGACTAGCCATTCCCATTGATGCAAAATGTAGCAATCCACTAGTAGGGACTGTGAGAGGCATCCTTCAGCAAAGACTCTGAGATCCTGCATACTGGAAAATACTACAACAACTCTCAGGTATTGGCTTTAATATACCATTTCCTGCGATCTACCGTCAGGACACGGGTGACACGGTTTAGTGTGAGGCACCCCTGCCTATGGCAGTGGGTTGGAACGAGATGATCATAAGGTCTTTTCCAAGCCAAACCATTCCATGATGATTCTATGATGAAGGAATGTGCTGCAGCCTATGGCACACTCTTACAAGTGAAGCACAATCAAGCTGCAGCACCACAAGGAAGAAAGATCCACACAGCGATGGCAAGGCGCTGCCTTTGAGGAAGCCCAGTCTTTGGACTTGTCCAGGAGAGTACTTTTAACTGTGGGCAATAACAGCCTTTGGGTTAAAAAAAGTAAAACTTGGGAAATATTCTAGTCTACAATGGTGCTGTGATGCTCCATGGGAAATGTCATGAGAATGCTGCCTGCTCTCACGTCCTCATCCCAGCTGCATGTGTCGTGGTGAGGGAGAGCATTAGAGGAGCTAAACTGTCTGATGGGGGATAAACCGCAACTACAGAACCCAGCCCATAAGGAACAGCCTCGTTTCTCAGCTTCCTTGAGACAGACATATACTACTTTAAAATCAAAGTATTTGGGGCTCTGGTGCATTCAGATTTTTCAAATAAATACTTGAGGTTTTTTTAAAAAAAAAAAGGTTTTTGAGAACCATTTTTTCAAACCTCCAACATTTTTGAAAACACTTCTTATTTGTTGACTTTCACTGTCAGCTACAAAGAGCGCTTTTGGTTTCCTGAGTTGAAAGGAGTTGGGATAAATCTAATGGGAGGAAATGCAAAGTTTCAGCAAGTCTTGATCTGCTAAAAATGGAATAATAAATACTGGAGCAAAGGATGTCCCCAGAGAAAACTGTGTTTGTCTCCTTCCATCCGAAGATGAGCCAAGGAATGACCAAACTTTGTGGACATGGTTATAAATAAACTGGTTAAAAAGAAAGTCCACCTGCAGTTGCTCAGTGGGCTGACTAATCCTTTCCTACTTCAATTGTTTGCACAGCCCTCCTGCGCATGATTGAAGAACCACGTTTGATGCACTCACTGTGTTTTCCCTCAGAGGCAGCCACATTTCACTCTGAGCACCTTTTTTGCAACACTCATTGTGTTCCTTCACCAGGAAGGATGCTTTGCAAATTAAGCGCAAGAAACTGAAGGTGCCTTTTCCTACTGCCGTGACCACACACATCTGCAGCTGGGTATCCTTCTGAGATAGCTTCTTCTGAAGCAAGACAGGAGAAATTAAAAAGGGAGACTCAGCATTACTTTATATCAAAGCTAAATGTAAATATATATTGCTGAATTAACAGTGTGGAGACTGCCTATACACAGTCATCTTGCTAAAGTAGCCAAGGGGAAGTGTCGCAAGTGCAGGAAAATCTTGGCATATGCACAGATATAACTTCACAACTATGTGCTGTCCAAAAAGCCAAGATAAATCAATAGGATTTTTGCAATGAGTTTTGCTGGACTGTGTTCAGGTTTGGGGTGCAAATTCAGGAAGTATGTTGTAAAGGGAAAAAGATGGAGTCAGAATCCAGAAGCGTTTTGCTCAGCCTCAAGCAAAGGTTACCATCTGCCACTACGTGTTACCCTGGCCCGGCACCACCCAGAAGTGCTAAATGTGAAGCTGCTGCTGGAAAAACATTAACAGAAGGACCAGACTCCTGGAACAGGTATGCAGCTGCCCCAACACACACATCACTGACCCACGCGGGGTTATAAACTCACCTCTTCCCCTTTCCAGCTGACACCCAGACTTGCCTGTCATCAGTTCCCACATGATGCGTGCTCAGATTTTTTTCCTCCCCTGTTTAATTTTGCTGTTTGGACTGACCCATTAAATAAACATGAGCGGCACATAGCGTGCTAGCAAAGGAGTTTTCAGGAAGGGAACTGACTTCTTGATCAAGGCAAGCTTCTTTCAGACCTATTTCTGCTGGAACAGACTCTGCATTTCCTTCAGCCCCAGAGGGATTACTTGAACAAAATTTGTGTTTCCTCTGGATCTTTTTCTTTAACAGCTTGGTTAAAGGAAAGGAGAAAACCAGACCTTGATCTGCATGAAGATCTCCTATGTTTGGTCCCAAAGTTTGGGAGTGACTTACCAAAAGAGCTGCTATGAGCTGCACTGCAGGGGGGGAATGGAACAAACTATTAATTCAGATATGAAAAAAAAAAAAAAAAAGCTATTTTTCAGGACATAGTTGATGCTTTTAAGGGATTGGAGAACAGAAGAGGAAGAAGAGTAGAAGAAAAATGTTGCTTCATATCGCGCCTGTAACGATCAGTAGGGGTTTCTAGGCCAGAAACTAAGTTTAAGCAACATTTTCCCCTACTCTGGGGTTTCTAGCCTGCATCTCCATTCAAACAGCAGCACAATAAGCTTACTAATTTTTCCCTATCACAAGCACATACGGGGTTTTTCTACTTCCCACCTCCAACCCGTATGAGCCTTTACTAACAGAAGCCTTGTTAAACCAGAAGTTTCAATGGCAGTTTCCGCGTACATGCATATGTGTGTGCACGTGCAGCACATATACATGTACACACATGAATTATCAAAATACTACTATAAAGGGAGTGTTCTTTCTCAACCCCCCTTCTCTGCCCACCCCCACCTCCCTCCCCTTCCCTAGGCCAGCATATCCCAAAACAGACTGGAACTGAAAGCTTCCAAGAGCCATCCAGCCCTTGTTAGCACTGCAAAGGTCTAGGTGCGTTAGCAAGTCCCTGGTCCACCTCTAGGACACGTGTTGACAAACGGCCTCATCACAATACTGATTCCTTGGATTCAGGGTCTGCTGTACTGCTCGTGTTGGAGACCTGGTTTTTGTGGGTTACCAAAGGCGATGTTTCTGTTTCAGACTTGCTGTTAGCAACTGCTTCTACATTGACTTCCTTTAGCTCCTGCTCTTTGTCTTTCTTTTCCTTTTCGTTCAGGTAATTAAGGATGCCTGCTCCCAGGGCATCTCCTTCCACGTTCACAACTGTGGTGGTTCGGTCCCTAGTTAGGATCAGAAACAAAAAACAAAGCAGCAAGCTTTTAGCTTAAGAGAGTTACAACACAAGAAGGGGAGCTGGTTCAGCCCTGCTGATCCACTGGCTTCAGTGGAGCTACACAGGGGAGAAGGGAGTTGTTACAACAGGTATTCTCCACAGAAGTATCATCACCACCTCAGAACCAAAACTGTGCACCAAAGCTGGTTTAAGATCAGCCCAACTGTTACCATCAGCTGGTTCTGGTCTCTCAGTGGGTTGCAGCAATGGTACTACTCCTCAGGCACCCCACTTTTCCCAGCCCAACTCCTTCCTCTTCCCCTCCCCCAGGTGAGAGTTTTCAAACCCAAGTTCAGAGCAGGAACTTAATTTAGGCATATCCAGAAGGTGGCTCAGAGCATCCAGCTCTCTTTTCTTAACTGTAGAGACTTGTACCTTAACCCAAACACCTGCTGAAGAGGAACGGGCAGAATGACTGTGTTCTCTGGATTTCTTGCCAGTAGAAGCTTTGGTCCTTTGTCACAAAACTATTGTGCCCTGGAGCCTAATGGAGGCAGTTTATGGGTCATAAAGAAGAATAACTTCTTCATCTGCCTTCTGAGACTTCTGTTGGTCATGCTGGAGCCTCACTTCAACATGTGCTCAACTTGTAACTGTGGTCCTTTCTGGTGATCACACAGCTGGCATTAAAACAAGACACGGGACTCTCCCTCCCTTCTTTCCCCTTTTGTTAGCACAAGGGTGAGTTCCTTGATGAGAACACTGTTGACCAAAGGCATGCTACACATTTTGGAACGAAGGCAGCCAGCACACAGAGGCTGAGGGAAGCCACAATGAAAGGAAGGGGAAGGGTTTCAATCTTGCCCTTGAGCACTTGTGGAAATTAAAGCTAATACTGTAATCCCTTAGGAAGATAGGATACAAATGGCTATCCACTGTGTTACCTGTGTCTCCTGTCCTTTGGAGGTGGCTGATCCCCAAGAGGTGACAGCCATAGCATTTGGTGGCCCTAATGAAGCCATAGGAATATGATTATTACACTCCACAGACACATATGGTGTGGGAAGGGAAAAAGAGCTGTTGCCTTCCCCAGCTTCTGGAATTCAAGTGTCCTCAGGCATCCTAATTTCCACATCTGCGGTGGAAGTACACACCGATACAGAGAGCTGGTGTTTCCAAAAAGCAATGCGGAGAGATTATGTACAGTCTAAACCAGGAACTGCCCGGTAACCCACCAACTGGGAAAGACCCCAGTGGGATTCACATCACTTGACCCACGCTGACCAGTCATTTCAGCCCACTGCCCAACTTCAACCAGATGGCTTGAAAGCAGATTATGTTTTTAAATTATCAGATCATGCTTACTCCACTAGCATTTAAACACCAAGCATGCTGCAATCCATGAGTGCTCAGAGAATCCTTCCACTTTGATTTCCTGGTATTTGAAGAACAGCAGCCAGCCAGGCTTGCTCAAGGTAAAACAGACACCCTTTTCCACGAGGCTCATCTAAGATAGAAGAAATCATCCCCACGTGGCATTCACACTCACCGTGCACTTGTGGTTGGGTTCCCAATACTTAACCGATTTTTCTAAGCTTTCCTTAATCTAATTTAGGTGGCACAGAAGGTAAAGTTAAGCTTAACAAGGACCAAAGTACAGTAAGTGGTGAGATAAGCTCTTCCAAACACAGCTGGGCAAAGAGATAATCTCCCATGTTTCAAGGAGAGGGAATGGGGCTTGGAAAGAAGAGGAGGAGGTGAGCAAAATCCTGACCTTTTATGCATTTCTTAGAAGATGGAAAGGAAAGGTGGCAAAACTGTGTATTACACTTGTGACTCCCAGCAGCATGTTCCAGCTGTGACACTGTGATGAGTGTCACAAACCCTCTGTGTCCCTACCCTGCCAATGGATGGCACCCCTCTGTGATGTTTTGGTTGTTGCTTTGACCAGTCTTGAACTATAAAAATAGTTCAAACAATAGCTGACAACTGCTTCTGATGGAGACTGCTTCCCACATGTGACAAACAGAGCTTGCCACCACCATGCAGACTCAATTTCCCTTTCCCCTCTTTCCAGCCTAATTTCCAACTAATTTCCAGCAATACCGATGCTTTCTGAACAAGCTTTTAAGTCTTCCTAAGGAAACTGAGACCAGGAAGAAATACGTTTTGATTTGCCAAGGGCTCGCAGAGAAATGTTTGGCAATGCCCATCCAGCTGCACACGGAACTGCCTGCTCAAAGGCACCACTGTAAAAGCAGAAAAGAGTGTGCAATCACATTTAACTCACTGGAGGGCTCCAAAACTGGCAAGGGCAGGTTGGATGGGGCTTGGAGCAACCTGGTCTAGTGAAGATGTCCCTGCCTACGGCAGAGGGTTGGAACTGGATGAGCTTTAAGGTCCCTTCCAACACAAACCATTCTGTGATTCTGTGATTTTAGCATACTGCTTTAATTCAGAAGGGACCTCCTTTTCCATTATCTGTCAAGAATTACTTGTCCTGTAGGCAATCACAGATTGTATGGTTTTGTTTTATACTGCACTATTCTGACTACGAAGCTCCATGTTCCCAGCTACACATCATTAACAGCAAAGAAGTGTGGCCTGAAGTACTTACACAATCCAGTCCACCGCTAATATCAAGGAGAGATCGTTGGTCGGAAGTCCAATGGCCTCCAAGATGATGGCGATGGTGAGGACTCCTCCGGCTGGGATCCCGGCTGCACCCACACTGGATGCAGTAGCTGTCACACTGCAAATCAATTTGAACACCCCGTTAGCAGCAGCTCCTCTTCCACACTTGTATCCCACGCTTCCCCACTATGGGAATTGTAAACAAGCTCTCCAGCATGGGACACGCAGATCATTTGCTTCCCAGGCAAATCTTTTCCTGCCTGCTGATGCAAAGTAATGGGTGCAGAGCACAGTGGCTCAGCAGGCACCCACAGTGACTACCAAAGCAATGGCTCTGTGTTTAATACAGCGATTGCCCTTTCAGAAAAAGGCAAAAAAAAATGAGCCAACACAACCAGCTCCTGCTGCTTACCAATATACCCATTTCCAAGCCATCCATCACTTCAAATATGCTGAGTACATCTCCTGCACCTAAGTGTATAAAGGCAAACCCTGACATTCAGAATACTGTCCCTTCTCTGTGTCTCATTTGCATTCTAGTGCAGACCCTACGTCAGGAGCTGGAAGCCTGCAGTCCATGCGGTATAGACACGGACCACACACCTTTTCATGTATAGATGTCTACAGACGAGTTTTCCTTGGACGATCACTGCGTAATCCTCAGGCCTGTGTTAACATCTGATTCACTACGAATACCTGAAAGACTAATTTGGCCATCTGCAAAGAAAATAATGGGCCAGCCCTGCTTTAGACAAACAAATAATATGCCAAGAAATGCAATAAGGAAGGAAATAAAACCTGGCCACGGAGGGTAAAAAATGCCAGGAACCGGCCTTAAGAGGCATCTGGTGGATATAGCTCTGACTTCTTAGCAGTGAGGGGCTATAACTCCTTGCAGTACCCTCACTTCAGGAGCAGGGAAATGAAGGGAATGACACTTTACAGGTTATGGAACATGGGAAGTGAGAGAGACCTAGAGAAAGAGGCAGGACTGAGGTGGTGGAGGGGACAGTGGAGCACAGCTTCCAGGAGGGGAATGATAGTGGGTCTGACCTGGGAAGGCAGCGATGTGATGCTAGGAAGGGCAGAGGTAAGCAGGAGCAGAGTCTTTCATATGAAATCAATACATAAGGAAGTGGGGAGGTGGCAGGAGGATTTTCCAAGACATCCAGAGAAGGAATCAGGGGTAGCTTTCTGGGTAGAGCAGCATGCCTCCATTACTCAGCTTAATGGTGAGTGAGGGGTATAGAAGTGAAATGCTTAAGGAAGGAGAGGAATTTAACATGAGAAACAGCTCTAAACAGCTCAAAGTCTGTTTCAGAATTCAATTACCCCTCCCGGGTTCCACCTTTTATTAAATCGAGATTCTGGCAAATCTTACAATGTTTAAAAGACTCCATCCTTTAATCACCCTGTAATTACATTTCAGAGCAATTCACCAGCTTTAGGTCAGAGATGAGGAATGCAAACTGCTAGCTATTAACAGAGAAACCACAGGCTTGTATGTGTCTGGGGGCCAGAAGGATGCGGTTGCAATAGCAAGCAACTTACAGAATTGTGAAGATTTGCCCAGCGTTGAGGTCCACATTGTTCAGCTGAGCAATAAACACAGTTGCCATGCACTGGAAAATAGCAGCTCCATCCATGTTTACAGTCGCCCCAATAGGAAGGATAAACCTGCTGATCCTCTTGTCAACTCCATTGTTCTCCTCAATACATTTGATCATTGACGGGAGAGTGGCTGAGCTAGAAACAGAGAACAGGGAAAAATCAAACATCAAAAGCATCCGGGTGCACTGAATGGAAAGTCACTGTCTCACAGCTTTCATGTTTCTAACATGCAGCAGACAGGACTGTCAAGACAACAGTGCCATTTCAACAGTCCCTCTCTGACATGACAGCAATGAGGGACCCACCTTGTTGGTCTTGAGCAGTGATATTTAATAATCTGCTTCCGTCCAGAAATAGCTGATAAGAACTCTAATCTCCCAGAAGCAAGAGCTCATGACTTAATGCAGTAATGCAGCCTAACAGGGCTGTGAAATGATCAAGTTTCAAACCACAAGAATACACCAATAGATGCCAAAATAAACACAACACATGCAACAGCAATCCCTGTTAATGCTGTACGAGTACCTTCCCAAATGAACAAATAAACTAAACACTGTTGCATTTATTTCTTGCACTGTAAGTTACCCTCTCCTACTTGATGTACTTCAGCTCCTGCAGCGGACAAACGTCTGCTTTTGGAGATGACATGAAAAGATTTTGTATAGTTATGGTATTTGATCAGGTGTTTGCCTCTTGAGAGAAGCGTAAATGACATGCTTGACAGCTTGGGTATGACAAATGAAAGCTGATAAGGCCAAATCTTTGAAATCAACAATATGAAGTCCATTTACACTAGCTAATATATCACAGGAAAGGTCCTTAAGATCATCTAGTTCCAACCCCCCTGCCACGGGCAGGGACATCTCACACTAAACCATGTCACCCATGTCATCTGCTTTGCTCCTGCAAAATCAGTGTAACCTTGCTCCAGATCCTTCTGAACTTGGAGAACTGAAATTCTCAGGACAAAGTCCCTCACCACTGACCCTCACTTAAAATTGAAAAGAGAGCTGGCAGGATCATTTTTAAGGCCAATTCTTTCACCTTTTCCCCCAAACTATTCCAACTCAGCATCATGCTACCGTCCTAATACTTCGAGGAACTGTTTTCAGCAGCTATTTACCAGTATGTGCTGCGTGGCAGCTGCTGCCAGCAGTGAGACCCTCTATGCTCACAAGAATCTTTTTGCAATCTCAGGAACAATATTCACACCTAAAACTCAACACAGTTCAGTGTTGCGATATAACTACTTTCCAGTGACAAACATAACCAGACTATAATCCCCAAAGAAGCACAGAAACCCACCTGGAGCAAGTGGCAAAAGCAGTGGCAAATGGTGTGATAAGTCCCAAGAGAAAACGATACGGATTTTGACGTGTGGATGCAAAATAAATAAGTGGCAGAATGATTCCTCCATGGATGAAGTGGCCCAGAATAGAGGCAAAGATGTATTTTCCCAAACTGGTCACCAGAACCACAATATCTTCCATTTCAACAATCTTGCTCCCAATAAGGAACATGATGCCAATAGGTACATACCTGTGTAAAGAAACAGTGCCTGTCATTAAGTACAAACAAAAAGGTCTTGGAAAATATGCCATTTTCTGTCCTGGAGATAGCATTCTCCTAAGGAATATGCTGCTTCTAGTGCAGGGTAACACCTTATTCATCACACGCTCAGGTTAAACAAATTTGGAAGGTTTCTCTTGACACTCTTGCTTGGAAGAGTGTCAAACTGAAAGAGCTCTGTTTCAGCTAGGAGAGCTGAGAGAAGCCAAGTGGGAAGCAGAAATGCTGGCAGAAGCCATAAGCAGAACACAGTGGTGTGGAGTTTTAGTCCATCAGGGAGGAAGGCAGGCAAAGACCTAAAGCTAAAGTCACTGCTCAAGGGACAGCAGATGGTAAGAAAGAAAAAGGAGCAGTGTCATGTCACTGGAGCACAGAAAGGGATGGAAGGATAGGATCTTACAGCCGTGGTGACTACCAGCAGTATGAAGTTAGGCCATTCCAATGGCAGATAAACTGGGTGACAACGTATTTAGTGCTGGAAAGATAAACCTATGCCCATAGCAGAGAGCTCAGCTAAAGGCTGTGGATGCATGTGCCAAAGACAGCAGTTAACTCTGCTATATGCCTACAAAGAAAAGTTAAATGACCAGGCTGTCAGAGCTCCACTCAAGCCAACAGCCACGTACACACACATTTCCATGCCCCCTATCTAGAAACATGCCACGTCTTACGACGTCAGCATTTGTTTGATGTTTCCTTCATCAGGAGCTCTTGGAGCTGATCCAGGGGTAGAGCCAACCTGCAGGCCACAGCCACACCTCTGGTCCCAGCAGTGCAGGCAGGAACAGCCCTGAAAACATGGAATTGCCCTTGCACCTACAGCAGCACAGCTACTGAATGAACTGCAGGAATCACTTCATGGCCAAGGGTCAGCTCCTCTGGAGCTCTACTTGGGAAGCCTGTGTCTGAGTACCTCTGCTGATGCTGTCCATGCTCCATAGGTTTCTGCTTCTAAGACTGAGAACACAAAAAGATCACCCCACTCCCCAAAACCCTGCCCCAAGCACACACATGACTACAGGAGATCTGCCTGTACGTTACAGGAATGAAGAATGGTTTTTCTCCCCCTCTTCCCTCCAATCCATTGATCATGCTCAGAAAAGCTGATCTGTGGAGTCAGGACAAAACTTGAGAAGGTTTGGTTAAAGATGCAAAGGTTTGGAAAAGTGGGAAGCCTTAAGGTTACCCACATCTTTCCTTCTAAGCCTGCTTCTCCCTCAATGAGCAGAGAACAGCTCCTCATGGCCCATGTGGGCACACTCCCTCTGTCCTTCCTTGGTCAAATCTCCTGGGGAACCTGTTGAACCATCCCCACTTAGCCTCTGCCAGTTCGGCACATACTGCCTTTGAACCACACTTCTTAGCACCCCGATCAGCCAGATCTAGCTGAGCCCTGGCTCTGCACAGCTCGGCAAACATGAACACTGATTCAGAGCTAAGACTGAATCCCTCCCATTGAAGAGGAAGGCTGGACAGGAGGGAACTAAAGTTGAGACCAAAATGCTGCTGTCGCATGGGACTGAATACAAGCTTAAGCTGCCTTTTTTTATTGGTAGTATGATTTCCCCCACTCCAAAGTATCCTTTGGGAGGTATGTGAAGCTTGACAGGCTTTGAATAAATACCAGGGCAACACAAGAGCTGTAAATAAGGAAAGAGTAAGGGCTACAGTGTGCTGCAGTGTTAAGAGTCAGCTGTGGTCCCAATAATCCACAAAGTAAAGGATTATATACCAACTGATTGGCTTCAAGTGTTAGCACGGTAATCAGCTGAATACAAGAACTGCCTCTTATCAGTATTCACTGTCCAAGGAATTACACTCAAAAGACTTAAGCTACTTCGAGACTTTGAATTTTTCAATCCTTTATGACAGCAAATAACAGAGATCTGTCTGTGTAAAGTCAGGTGCTTTGTTAAAACCTTTTTACTTCTTGGAAGGAAGAAAATAGCAGGAACAAAAAATGCAGAATGAAGGGAATAAAAATACCTCTGCTAAGATAAGCTCATAGCTTTTCCAGCAGCTTTAGAAAGGGAGCGAGGAATGTCCCGCTGTTGATTTGTTAGCTAGCTGTCCTTATGAATGTGTCTATTTTTGTGTGTGAGGTATTAGAACTGTTGGTTTCACAGGAGCAGCCTAGACCCATCCAGCTGCACAAAACCAGCCATAATGCTGCTCTGAGGCCCAGATTCACCCTACCTGACAGAAAACCCAGTCAGGAGGCTGCTCCTACCCCAGCTGATGTGGCCTGAACCTCTCTCTAGAGGTGCCTGCCTCCTCCACTGCTGGTTTCTTGCCTAGAGAGAAAGTTCATTGCACTCCAGTTCCTAACATACAGACTTTACTTGGTGCCAAAAGCTTTGTGAGATTGGTCAGAGCAACATTCAGCCTATAAACGTGTCTGGACTACAGGGAAGTAAGTGAAATAATGGATTTGCTCATTAATAGCACGAGACAAAATAAACGATCAACCTCAGGAAATATCTGCTCTCAGGGATGTGAAATGGAAAAGAATCTCTGGAGAAACAAGCACAAACAGTTGATTGCTGCTGGGAACATTAATTCCTGCTTCACCCAAGAAAATGAGGGAGATCTTAGAAGAGGAAACAGAGGTTTAAAATCCACTGTGTAACTCAGGCTCTGCTGGTAACAATGACAAAACACTCAATAGCCAGCACTACTGTTTCAGAGCACAGCCCCGAAGACTGTTTCTCCCTTCTATACAAAGGGATGTAGGTTCTCCATCACCCTTTGATGCAAGCAGATAGATGGTGCTCTGTACTCATGCACTCAACAGGGTTTCTCTCAAACCCCTTGGATATCTTTCAGGTCAGTAAAAGTAACCGTCTGACCAACAGAAAAAATGAAGGCATGAAGCTATGAGTGTGATTTTAGTTACACACTGCATTTGCAAGCGCCCTCCAAGCACAAGCACTCCTGGCCTTCACATAACCATATTCCTCACTTGCTCCCATCTCCTGTATTCATTCAAGGTCAGTGCCTTAAGGCACATGATGGCAGCCAGCCATCAGCTTATGCTGCTTTGAAATAGAAACCCATATTTCCACTAATTAATCAAAAATGAGTCCTGGAGACCCGGAGAGCCTCTGAAGCATTCCAGAGTGGTACCTTAAGGTATGTGTGACTGACTAATTACAAGGCACAAGCAAGAAGGAAAGACCCCATCATGTGACACCATGACATTTGCTTTTGCTGTGATGAGGGATCTGGTAGGAAAAAGCTGGAAAGATGGATAAATGGAGAGATTCCTGAGCTAAACATAATAATACACTGCAGTCACACACTTACCACATAATCCAGGAAACCACAACCATAGTTGCCTCATTGAATGAATTAAAGAAGCGAATCAGATCTTCCCCTTCCTGGCCAAGCTTTTTCAGTGCTACTCCTAAAACCAGAGCAAACAGCACCAGTCCCAGGATATTCATCCCTTCGACCTCAGTACCGACAGGGATCTGTAGAGGCAAAAAACGGCAGCTTGTTAGATGCAAGACCAGCACAAAACCCAACAAAAGTATCACCTCTTTTTGTTGCTGTCCAGCTGATCTGAAATCAACAAGCAGAACCTACCTAGGGAAGGAAGAACCTATTTGTTGAAGGAAACCAAACAAGATCTGAACACAGTCCGGATACAAACCTTCCTAGTTATGAGCTGGCATGGATTCACGGGAGAAGGAAAGGGTCTGATGCTACCTTCCCTCATGCCCTTCGATATGATATGTGTGCTTTCAGTGGCCTGAACAGCAAACATCCCCAGTTTACTCACAACAAGCTCCACTGCAGATATGGAACAGTACGGGCACCAAATCCATTTGTGGTTAAAAGACTGAAACCCCTGTTTCCCCATAAAGGAAGATGGGTGTTGGAGAGACTGCAGACATAAATGGCAGACACAGATGATATTGACTTCCTGGCTCTGCTTATTCCACAAAGCATCATTCACTGCTGACACCACGATATTCTACTGCCTAAACAAATCATAACTCCAAGAGGCTTGCAGTGGTCTGGCCCCAAACATCTCTTATTTCTGACACCTCTGATGGGAATCTGCTCTCAGAAGCCGCCAGCTCCATCCATTGCTTTAGTGCAGTATTAAAACCAAGGTGAAAACCAGGGCAAAACAACCAATGTTATGAAGCAGAAAGGCACGAGACGGGTAGAGAAAGGTAGCAAACTGTGAAAACTGCTCATTCATCTGTCCATGTCACCTGTGGGAGATGCAGAGTACAGAAGAAATACCTGTTCCCCTTCCCAAAAATCATGTGGCTGCACACTGAAAGAGGAGAAAGCCAGGATCCACCTATTGACAAAACCCAGCCTGCTCACAGGTCTGCTCTGCTCATCCTTCACAGTTCTCAAAGACAACCAGAGCTTGTTTGCCAGGGCAGTATCATATGAACTGAATGAGTGTTCTTGGGGCTACATAAAAATACAATTGCTTTGACAAACTGTTTTTTTCTCCCCAACTTGGCAGCACAAGCTCATGTCAAATTGATGTTTTGTTTGGAAGAGCTTCTAAACCAGGTTAGGTCTGTGTACAAGTGTTGGCCTTTTGGCTGGTTTAAGTAGACACTGGCTCAACACTAGGAAAGAAAAACATATTCTGAAATGAACATTGAGTAAAGAACTTGGGATAGTGAGCTGCCAAACCTGATAAAACCAGCCTGCTCAAGAAGACGTTTTTGCTGGAAGTACTGTTCATCTGGACTGCCTCTTAGTGGCAGGTGGAAATAAAGTACTGCAGGGAAGGGGATAAACCAAATTATACACAGAAGCACGAACTCCAAACTGCTGTTAACAGAAGTGTTTACAAACAATGAAGGTTCTGGCTTTTTTATTAGCTACCTACAAAATAATCAGATATAAGCTCTGCAACGTAACAGTAGTTACTTGGTCAGGGCTAAATTGTCAGCATTCATTTGCTTTCCAGTTGAAAGATCTGCAATCATTAACAGGGTATTAAGAACAAGGCGCAGTGAATTTCCAAAGATACCTGAACAAATGTGCTGTTTTCTTCAAACACAGTCACACTTTTCTCTCTGGATAGTTTTGTCTCTATTCCATTTTGTGTGCCTGAAAACCCTAAACTCTTCTGTGCTTAGAAAAGACAAAAAGACGACACTCTTCTATTTATCGAATGATCTGATTGTGTACATGGCATGCACATGTTCTTCTGTATTTCTCTTCTGCTGGAAAAGCGTAACTCTAGGTAGGAGATAAAGATTACCATGAGGCTGAACAGAAACTAAGAATTTCAGTGATAACTTATCAGTACAAAGTACAAATCTACGTACGAGTTCAAATTAGAGGACTGATTTATTAACAGGAAGAAAGTCAATGTGGAGAAAAATAACACTGCCACGGCCGGTCATCAAAACCAAAGCTTTCCCTAGGAAATGGGAACTTAGGCAAAATGTGAACTTTCTTACACCAGGAAAAAAACACCTTATGCACATGGAGTGAATGCAACACTTCCTCATTTGACACAACTTCTCACCTTGTTTGTTTGGGGTTTTATTTTGGGGGTTGTTTTAGGGTTTGTGGGGGGGGGGGGTCCAACTCTCTATTTTATAATATAACATCTTATATCTGGTTCATTCAATACAGGGCTAATATGAAAAGTTCAGCTTGGAAATGAATTTTACCATAACGGGCCCAAACGTTTTCCACACGCACACACACAAAATAACCTTACAAACATTGAGTGCACTTTTGCTTTGATTATCATTCAGACCAAAAGAATACAGTCAAACTTTGCTATGGAACAGAAATACAGTGCTTTAAGCTGCTGGTGGAGCCCAGCATTCCCACATGGATGTTACTGGGAGGGAATTCTATTATACTACTTTATGTGAAAGCTTTGCAAAGCATCTGTCCTTTTTAAGCTCCTTCTGCCAGAGACTTGCTTCTCAACTCACTGAAAGCAGTGGTGTGCGTCTGTGCGAGCCTGAAGCAACCTGATATTGTTTGGGCTTTCACAGATCTGCTCTCAGGAACGGGGCAGAAGTGTACTGAATCTGTAAGATTCAGCTCAGCTTCCCATCGGCTGTTTAGGGCACACAGGACCACAGAGCTTGGAAAGCACACAGGAGAACCATGGCCAAACCTCCTAGTGCTTAATCTGGAATGCCACTTCCCTGACTAGACAAGGCCAGGGCTATTCTAGGTCCCTCTTTTAGGTCTTGCTCTCCCTTTCTCTCTCCTGACCCAATTTCTTTATGACACCCAACATTCACCATTGCCTCCCATCACCACAGATGTGGGCAGAAGGTGCATCATTTGCACAAAGTAGTAACTTACTGCAAGAAATTGCTCCCTGCAAATCAGGAGGACAATCTGCAACATCAGGGAATTTCACCTCCTTGGAGCACAATATGGAAAGAGTCCAGCAGTAAATCTTCAGCGGAAGATTCTCTCAATCCCAGCCTCTAAATCTGGCCAACGCTGAACAGCTTTTTTGTACTCTAACAGAAGAGTGCATCACCCCAAAGGAGCTGCCAAACTAAGCAGCATTGTGGACACCAAACAAAACCAGCTTTAATGAGAGCTTTGCTCCTGGATAAACTACGGGACGCGCTATTGTTTGCTTTAAATCATGTACTCTGGTAGCAAGATGCAGGGAGCTCTTCTGGTCCTTGAATTTCTCTGAAAATCCTATTGTTTTTTAGCTCTTGAAACAAAATCTTATCAAGGAAACAACTGCTGCCACTGAGCTCGCCCAGTAGTAGGTGGCTGAAAAGAGAATGCAGCTGTGTGATGTGAGGAAGAAGAGCAATCACTGGTTTGTGTATTTTCACACAGGAGGAACCCAGAGTCCCCCCACAGCTTCCCTGTGCTGCAGATGGGGAACTGAGATAGTCCGTGCCCCAGGAAGCCTTGCTGCTGAGGGGACAGAGAGGATATAGCCATAAAAGCAAGGTAAACACGAGGGGAGCATGTGAAACAACAAAAAGCACATGGCTGAGAAGACATCTACGTGCCCCACTATTCATGTCAACAGCAAGAGAAGACAAGACCTATTAACCAGTGGGGGGAAAAATAATACAATCAACGGAAAATTTTGCTCTACACTATTCAGATGGAAAATAGAAAACATTTCTCCTCTTCAACCAAGTATTCTGCTGATGAAAGAAAACATTATATAGGAATAGCATCTTTTTCCCTGGAACCCAACTTCTATCACTATGACATTTGTACTATGTATTATCCAAAAATCATACTCTTTCTTTCCAAACTTAACCCTCATCTATCCATAAATAATACGGTCAGACCAGTACTGAAACTGAGCTAACACAACTGAGACAATGCTTTCTTTCTATTTGGTCCTTTCTTCCCTAGAGACAGTTGGGCGTCTTGCGGAATTAAAGCAGCTCAGCTCTGGTTTTGCTCCAACAACTGAAGAAAAGTTTTGGAAAAATAATAGCAGAAATAACCTTTACATCATTCCCCTGGCAAAAACAGGTGCTGGTGACAAACTTAAGACTATTTTTTCTGATACTGCATCCAACAGGAGCCTGATAAGTGGGGAAAGGAAAGTAGAAAACTGAAAAACCGTCCCCCATTTTAAATTGCCAAAAGATGAGTTCTGGTATCTTCAAGGAGAGTGATGGCTGTGATCAAGCCCTAAAAAAAACACTCGACAACCAAGTCTGTGTCCAATGGATATGGTTGGCCCTGATCCATGCCTGGTTGCCAAGGAGCGCTTATCAACTTGACACTGAAGGTAAATAAGAGTTTTAAGCAGGGGGAAATGAAACATGTGCAACTGAGGAATAACTACACCCTGCAAACTCTAAGTGCACATTGTTATAGCCTTTCACACTGAAGTCGGTCTTTAGCAGCACAAGGCTGTATGGGAATGTATTGCCCAAGGATGTAATGGAGTGAGAAGAGAAAGTGCTCTTTAAGGATCACATGGCCCTTCTGTAGTCACTGCTGTACACCCACGTCAGATGGGGTGGATGTCTATTTGTAATGCTCTGTCTATACCAGACCACTTGCTACTGCTTCAAACAACATTTCAGCACCACGGCAGGAAGAAAAAAAATCTCAACTAACCCTTAAAATAGCCTTGGGTAGTGGAAAAAAGCTCATTCTCCCCAAACTGTTACTGCAGAGTAAGGTTTGGGGGCCATGCTCAGCCAGCCTGGTTGCTGTTTAATTCCAGGTCTACAGAAAGTTATTTGGAAATAATAGGCAGAGTGACTAATCAAAATTTAGATCAAGTGAGATCAGGTCTAAGAAAGGATGCCTAAAAATAAGGTTTCAAGGGTAGGGTCAGCTAAGCCCAAGCCTCCTGTCCATGGTAGCTTTATTGTGTGGCTGCGGGTAACTCATTAGGTTTGCGTGTGTCCCAGTTCCATGCAAAGAAAAGTACTTGTTCCTTTCCAATGACTGCTGGAAAGGGTTAAACACTGCAAAGTAGTCAAATACTACAGTTGACAAGGGTTTGTATGGAAACTTAACAAGTGACCTTACCTTTTCCCATGTGACATTTCCAGAGGTAGTGTTTCTGGACAGCATCCTGTAGTCTGTCGCATACTGCAGGTAAGAAAAACAAACAAAACCACAGTGTTTACTGATCAGACCATCAATGTGACCATATCATCTAGGATTTCACAAGGAGGAGACTACTGTTAGGAGGACCTATTCTGGAGACCATCCTGAGAAAGGAAAGGAGCCTGTCCTGTGCAAGAAAAGGGAGTCACAGCATAGGCAGCTCCTTCCCCATGTGGTGACAGAGAAAGTGCCCAGTGACCCCTTGAGCAACCAGCTTTGGGCAGCAGCCAAGGAATTCCCCTTCCCTCCACCCTGCTGTTTCTCGCACATCATGCTGTCACACTGGCTCCTGCAGAAGGCAAGTGGCACTTGGGCTGTTTCACTGTTAGAAAGGGTAAGGCAGGCATTAAAATTGCCAGTGAAATACCTAAAATCTAGGGCAACAATTTACTTTGATAAATAAGCGGACACCTCGCAAAAGCAGGGCACTTCTTTGGGATAGTTTTCTTTAGATCTAAAATAGGGGAAAAAAAAGCTTATGTGACAACCTGTGACAACAGCAGCGCAGAGGAAAGGAGCACTTCTTTATTTCAACCCTGAATATACAGAACCCTAACACTCAAGATATCACAGAATATCCTTTCCTTACCCATATCTTTGTACTGCTCCTATTTTTATTTATGGCGTATTGACTTGTACAGTATTATATAGATACTAAAAATGGAACTTGATTTTGAAAGTTTGACCTCGGTTTTGATACAAAAGGAAACCCACAGAATACGATGAAGGCAAAAACTACTATCCTGCTCCTGTACCATAAAGAATCACTCTGCCCTGTAGCAATATTCTCAACAGTGTTTATCTCAACATCTAAAATTAGCAATCAAAACTGCTTCAAAATCTTCTTGGAGCCCCAAGGCTCCTATCCATCAGTTTGAATCACACTATGTTCTGGTGTCAGTACCATCCTACCACACTTTGTCCCCTGCCAGAAGAGAAGCCAGGCTGAGCAATTAATCCAGCAAGGGTTACAATGCGAAATACCAAATAAAAGCAGCAGCAACAGGTAATGCTTACATGCATGGGAGCCTAAAAGTCTTTAGCTTGTTCTGAGCTCAGCTCCAAACTGTGTACCCAAGGGCTTCCCTGCAAAGTGGGGGAAGGCTGTCCCAGCAGCCTGGCGCAAAGCAGAGTTGTCATTGCTGCACAACACAGCACTCGAAGTATAAAGGTTTAAAGAACATTTTTGGTGGAGGTACAAAAGAGGCTATGAATATGCTTTTGTTTGAGGAGTATTTTTCAACATTTGCCATGGAAGTGGTGTCTGATTGTGTCAGATGCTTTCAAAAATCCAACTCACTGTAAGTAAATTAACTTTTGGTATCTTCTATACCATGCCCCTCTGCTCTTGTGAGACCTCACTTGGAGTATTGTGTGCAGTTCTGGTGTCCTCAACATAAAAAGGACATGGA